>JAKSZP010009579.1:0-88690 GCA_022478985.1 Massospora cicadina | reverse complement strand
AGAAACTGGGATGAGAATGAGCCGCCCTCATTAACCAAGTAGAAGATGCTAAATGACAAGCTTGTGACGCTGGCAGGCAGCACAAAGTAATGAAGAGCATAGTGGAGGACGTACTCTCATGACTTCAGGCAGTGGAGCGGAATCTGGACTCTGAACAGGAATTCTGTCATGATTTGCAAAATCAGTATGAGATGCTTCAACAGGAATTTCAGGATAACCAGTTGTTAAAATTTATAGGTTTCTGAATATTCTCTATTAATAACCCCAATAAATACATTAACTGAACAGGTTTCAGTTGTTGTGCAATTCTCTGTGTTGTATGATAGTAGTTGATATAATCGTTGATAATAGTATGGCGATTATATCCATAGTTGAATTGAAGTACTAGAAATTATTCCAACGCTCAGCCAGTATTTCCTCTCAAAACACTTATGATGTCCTGATTAGGATTCGTTCCCTGGTACCACCTAACTCGACTATGCTCAGATCCCTATTTACAGTTTCTATCTGTAACACACAGTCAGCAGCAATCCCCAATTTGATTCAGCTTCTTCTCTGGATTCCCGCTCAGATCCTTACTCTTTTTCCTAAATAGTCTTCCATTTAGAGCACACAGCACTAATTACCTTAAGAAAGAATAGAACTTGAAATGGCTTTTGATAAAGTATAATAAGATAATACTCTAGTAAAAATAGTCTTGTATTTGATTCTATTAATTGATTCTTTTTTATTGGCGAGTTCTTTAGGTAATTTATGGTGTGGAATCCAGCGCCCAACCCTCAGTAGGCACCTCTTTAATGAAACAGTAGCCGATGCCATTGAATTACCCATCCTCATCTTAGCAGCGATGGTCTCCCCATTCTGGCTAGGATTCCACCATTTCGACATCCTTGAGACATAAAACAAAAATAGTTGGAAAATGTGTCCCTAAAGTTTTCCTCTCAATCCAAGTGAACCAACCATATTTGTCAAGTGACCTGCTTAGGTTTTGGGACTTGTTACCATATAAGGCAGGTCGTGAACTAACTGATTGATTTCTAGTTGCAGGCGGCATCACTCGCCTCAAAACTTGATCCTTAAATTCCCAATCAGTTAGTGATGAAACCTGAGCGATCCCAATCAGTACACGTGATAGTTAATCAACTATCAAATACCCCCATTTTATTGGCAAATCTGACCATTGAGATCTTAAGCATTCATCTGGATTGATCTTTCAATGGATCTGACCCAGGCAAATAACCTAAAATCCCCCAAACATAGTTACTCCAAAATCATGGTCAACCAATATCCAATTCACTTCGCATTAGGGAATTATCCCCTAGCAATCCCTGGTAATCTAGCTGGCTGGGAATATGGGCAAAAATCCCAACAAATCCCCTTCGTGCTTAGAATTCCAGCAAGAAGAGGATTGGGGCAGAACACCGCTTTATACACTCAGTCAAATACTTCATTTGCTCAAACATAATACAATCATTTTACTTAACGCTGCTCAAGATGACCTTTGGCACGCAGCTCTCTTCCTCTTCCTCCTCGTTACTGCCTAATCAGAGCGCAGTCCCCATGACCTTCTGTCATGCTGAGCTGATTGATTTACTCATGTCGATATTAATCTCAGGATCCAGTTTTCCCCATGTCAGGGCATATGACCTGCTGTCATATTCAGGATTCTTGGTCCAGCGCTCTAAATTTCCTGATAGCTCCTCATCCTCAACAGGATATTCTTGTTATTGATGTTCATTTTGTGGCTCAAATAAAAAATGCTCATTTATTTTTGCCCTTGTTATGTTCTCTTAATAACCTCTTGGC
The DNA here is from genome assembly GCA_022478985.1 of Massospora cicadina. Taxonomy (NCBI): domain Eukaryota; kingdom Fungi; phylum Entomophthoromycota; class Entomophthoromycetes; order Entomophthorales; family Entomophthoraceae; genus Massospora; species Massospora cicadina. Next base: position 86,884 of record JAKSZP010009579.1, on the reverse strand, counting down.
TAATATCATTCAGAATTCTTCTCTGGTGAGCTTATCCCATTAGTTTTAAGATTGATTTCTTCAAAATTGAAGCTTAATTAATTTCAGAGTGCATAATGTCAACTATCATATAAGTCCAACATCCTCCCCTCTCTTCCAGCTCATATGTCAAATTCTGAGTCGCAGAATCAAAAGCTGCTCAATAGCTTGTCTGACTAAGACCTTTTAACTCTTCCAGCAGATGAGTTAATCTGCGCACCAGAACCTTTTCTATGGTCCTTTAAGGACTCATACTCCTAGTCAAGTACCAGTAACCAGTCCTTATATAAAATTACTGGAAATGGTAACCAACCCCACTGAAATTAGGTTAGTGATTGTCTCAAATGACTCAAAACTAATCCTTTCTCTGTCATCAATTCACAAGTTAGATTTCAAAACTCTCCTGGATCAGCGCCTTTTGAAGATAATTCTAACATCATTGTCAAACTTTCTGAAGCAATGCCCTTCGCTATTGATAGTTCATTACTTGCTGGATCAGACTTGCTTCTGGAATTCCTCTTCTGACTTGGTCAATATTACAAGCCAGCTGTCTTGGCCACCAAACTAACCATTAGCAACAGCGTACATTTCAAACTCCCCTATGCAGAATTAAATGCCCAAGTCACTGAGGCTTTGTCCATAGCTCTAAATTCTTACAATCTTGAAAACATCCTAGATCAGGATATCGCAGCCTATGCTCTTTGCTTTGACAGCCAAGTTCTTCAAAGTTGGGCCTTAGAGCTTTCAGCCTCTCCTGGTTTCCATCGCTCTTTCTGCTTCAGCTTCTGAGATGCTCATAGTCATCGCTTGCAGGATGTCATTCACTCCATGCATGCCTATCTTGTTTCTGGAACGTCCCATCGGTAGCTTAAACTGATGGCTTTGATAGAGGCATGATTCAGCAACCCCCACCTAGTATTCCATGCTCATTGCCAGCCCATATGTCCGGTGTTCTTAACAAAACCATTGGCAAGTGCTTAAAACTAATCTTTCAGCTCCAGTACCATATCAGGATTAATCAGGGTTATTCACTAAATGCCTTTTCTTATACTGTTGCTTCCATCCCCACTCCAGGGTATCACGTTTGGCTTCTCCCAAATTTCAATTCCTTTTCCCCTAGTCACTTTCTCACAGGGAACTGCATACGCTCAATGAACTAGGTTTTGAGTAGGTCTAGTGCTCGCTATTGTCTGATCTCATATAGATTTCAATGGGTTATTTACTCCTACTGCAATCTATCCTCCCCCAATAGGTAACATAGGCGTAATCATCTTAAATCAAGGATAACCAATAAAAAATAAATTTACTTTAAAACATTGGTTTTTCTATGTGTTTTTTTAAATTTATTGCTGGGAAGGCCAACCATGGGACGGACACTTCCGAATATGACTCAGATGAGACAAAACTTAGTACCAGGGGAGGCACCCCAGAGAAGCGATGCTATCTCTTGTTGCCAGCGGGAACGCCACTTATGGGAAGGGGGAGGGAACGTGTGTAGGGGACGTAGCCACTATTGAGCACGTGTGGAGGAAGGGGTCTGATTTGATGAACCAGACTGGGAACCAGGAGGAGACCAGCTGCCGGCGACGTGGTGGGAGATATCCAAACATCCACGCTTGAAAGTGATCCACCAAATGAGACTGGAATCTGTGGACAGCTTCAGGGAGGGTGGGGATGGATCCAGCGATGGCATCCAAGACAATCGTGTGGATAGTCCACATGGCGATTGCAACCACCAGAGCATGGAGGGAGGGTAGGAGGGGGAGGCCATTGATGAAGCAAACATATCTCTTGACAGACTGAAGGGATGTGTTTGATCCTGGCCTAGCAGACGTTGGACTTCGCGCCATATTACTTTAGAGGTGGGGCACTTCTCCAGGCGGTGGAACAGCGTTCCATACTGGCCACACACGACACAGGATGAGTGTAAAGCATTAGAGCGCTCAGCTATACGATACACCCGCCTCAGGCAGCGCCACACATGGGAGCGGACTTGAGGCTGCAACAGAGGATGGTGTGCGTATTTCCAGATAGTCTTTTGGGTCTCAGTGGAATAAGGGATGTCCATCATGTCCAGGTAGTCCACCATGGATAGGACTTGTGGTCAAATGGGGATCACGCCATCATGGATGGGTAGCCCCTGTACCTCTTGTGTGAACTGAGGAGAGGGGCGGCCTCTTTGGGTTGTATGTCCACTAATACGAATTCTCCACTCTGCGCTTTGCATGGAGAGTAGGATTTGTTTGTAGTGGGTTTTAGTCCCGTGAGGACCTGTGGCCAATGTGTGTGATGCGAGGTATTTCATCAGGGAGTAAGGTTTGATGGATTGTTGAGGCCCAAGGCTCGGTAGAAGTTGGAGCAGGCTGCGCGGGACCAGTGTTGGGATGGGAGTGTAGGAGCAGTGATGGCCGCGATCCAGGTGCCCAGGATATTGGCGGTATGGGCTTTGAAGTCAAGTAGGCCCATGCCACCATGATAATGAGGGCCAAACATGACCTCTAGCCATACTGGTGGAGGGCGGCCTGACCAAAGCCAACCTTGTAGCAAAGCATACAGGGATTTGAAGAAGCTTGGAAAGAAGGAGATGGCGTGGGCTCCAAACCAGACTTTGGATAGGAGCATAGAGTTGGCAAGAACAACCCTGCCAGTGAGGGTAGTAGGGTGGGCTCTGAGAGAGGCGATTCGCTTCGTCACGTTGTCCAGTATATGGCACTCCTTACTGCTGACGCGTATCCACCTGCCTCCAACCACACGCCCAGATGGCGTACCGGTCCTATGGTAGGTCGTGGCACAAAGGGGGAGCACCAGTGGAGCGGTGTATTTTGAGTTAGTAAGGCGTGGACGTGGGTGAGCAGATGGGCCAGGTTGGGAACTACTTGCTGGGGCCCAGCAGTTCTGAAACCAACCAAGGAGGATGATTTCGGTTTTGGAGGCGTTCAGTGCCGCGTTGCTTACCCGGGAATATTCCTGGATGAGGGCTTCAAGCGCGCGTGCATCTTTGTTATTAGACACCCCCACCATGCAATCATCTGCAAATGCCATCATCTTGACTGGGGTTTGGCTTGGCACATGGACCCCAGTGAGTTGGGCATTCACATTTCGCAGTAGTGGGTCAAGGCTGAAGTTGTATAAGAGTGGGCTGAGGGGGTCCCCTTGTCGCAGGCCCCTTTGAGGATGGACTACTTCCGTTAGGAAACCTGGGCCGCGCACTGCCATTGTTGCAGATTCCGTGAGCAGCATCACCCAGTTAATGAAGTGGGGAGGTAGGCGGAATTGTTGGAGGCAGGCCCTAAGGTATTCCCAGTTTACTCTATCATAGGCCTTTTGTTGGTATAAGAATACAATTGCCCCTGAGGCTGTGGACTGACACACATCAGCCACAGAGTGCACGTTATCCCAAATCGACCTTCTGGGGATGAAACCAAATTGTTCTGGGGAGATGGTGGCAGATGCTACAGTCCCTAAACGGTTAGCCATGATTTTGGTTGAAATTTTGGTGTCTGTGTTTGTTAGAGAAATGGGGCGCCAGTTGGCTAAGTCTAGCCTATCCCCTTTCTTGAAGAGTGTGACCGTAAAGGCCTCATGTCCTCCTGGTAGGAGGCGCGTTTCCAACAGGCTTTGGTTGAGTGAGGCTAGCAGCAATGGGGATATGTATTTAAAATATTTTTTGTAGAACTCATATGGAATGCCATCTGGGCCTGGGCATTTTTGGTTTGGCGCACCGCGAATGGTAGTCCATAATTCGTTTGGAGTAATTAAATTCATTATTTCCGGGTATCAGAAAATGGTGCAGATATGAGCTCTGCCAAGAAATTCCGCCATTTTGGCTGGCTGAATTGGTTCAGCTCGGTATAACTCGGAGTAATATCTTTGCGTTTTGATTGCCACTTTGGCCGGTGTGTCCACGATAGAATTATCTGATCTTTGCACCTGTGTGCAGGCCACGCTCTGGCGTGGTGCAAAAATTTTTTGAAGAAGTATGCAGTGCACTTGTCGCCTTTAGTGATGCGTGTGGCCCTGTATTGGACAAAAACCTGATGTTTGTGTTGCCTTTCAAGTGCGTTGAGGTGGGCGGCTGCCTCCGCCCACTTCTGGCCCCATGCAGGGCTATATCCTGAGGCTGGAATGTTGGACTCCAAGTGGGCCAATTCTGCCAGCGCGCGCAATATAACTGCTGATGTGGCTCGTGAGCATCTGGATGAGAGATGGCAATAGTGGTGGATGGTGTCTTCTTTGAAAGTTGCCCATGTGGAAATGGGGTCCGCGCAAAATGGTGCAACAAAGGATTTTGCTAAAGTTACCTCTTCCACCCACATGGAAAATCCTGGCGACGCGAGCTCTGGGGGGCAGATTTTGCACCAATGTGGGGCCTTTGCAACTGTGACAGGTAAGAAGTATGTTAGAGACCAGTCGGTGGTTGGAGAATTCCATTTTCATTGTTTTGAAGTGGGGAATGTGGGGTTAGAATTTCGCCAGTGCTAGAATAAGGTCGATGCGGGTCATGGACCTTAATTGGCTGTTGTGGACGCGCGCGGATGCGTCATGTTTTTGAGCAGTGGGCGCGCGCGCGCGCGCGCGCGCGCGCGCGCGCGCGCGCGCGCTGTCACAGCGCGCGCATCCATTAACCCAAGGGCGGCTTTTAGAACACATAGTTCTACGTGACCCTGTGGGGCGTGGGGTGAGGGCGGCCACCGGTCTGTTGGTGAGGTTAGCCAACAGTTCATGTCACCAATTAGGAAAGAATTGGGGTGTAGCGGGAGGGATTTGACCAACGAGAAAAATTCCTGACGCTCATGTGCACTGTTTGGGGCATAAATGTTGACGATTGTGTGTGCAACATTGGCCCATGAGAAGGTGACAACGAGCACTCAGCCATTTAGTAATGTTTCTAAAGATGTAAATTTGAAAAAATTGTTTTTCCAAATTAGCACCCCACAGTGCTTCAACCAAAAGGATAGGGATGGTAGGAGCATTGTTTTCCAAGCTTCCTTGGAACCTCGTGGACAGTGGACTCCTGGATGGCCAGGATATCCACAGGTAAATTGTTTTGTAAAAAACTCAGTTTCTAGCCCAGGATGGGGAGGCCTTGAGTCCGGCGATATTCAGCATCCCTAGAGTGAAGGTTTCCCCCATCGCACCTTAGGTGTGAGGGGTGGGCCCCCGGGCCCACCAGCCTCTTCCAGGTCCCCATGAGCTTTCACAGCAGCGCGGGTATTAGCAGCAACACTATTGGGGTTTTTGTTAATTTTTGTGGAAAGAGTTGCATTGGCTTTGGCCTTCGCTTTTTGTTTTTCTGACGTTGGACAAATTTTTGCGGTGCAGATAAGTTCGGTGTACCGTCGAGTGGGGCAAAATTTTTTTTTTCGGTTGGGATAGGTCCCAAGTCAGTTTTGACTGGGGCTTGGGTGAAGCGATTGGGTGAGATCAAATCTCCCATCGGATCCTCAGATTTAGTGGCCCGTTTGGCATAGGCCTCCTAATCTGATTGGGTGATGTATTCCTGAGTTGCTTCCACCATGAAGGTCTCCATGTCCTCCTGGCGTTGTGAGTGTGGGATGGTGGTGGTGGCCTTGGCCGCTTCCTTGGCCGTGGTCCTATGGGCCTGCTTGGCCTTCTTCTGCTCCTGCGGGGAGATGGGCTTTACCAATAGGTAGCAGCCTTGTGCTCCCCACGGGAAAGCCTCCTTGGTGCTTGCGGTTGGTTCATAGTGTGCCTCTCCGCTGGCCATGCCTGCCCAGGGTGCTCTTGGAATGTGACGCCCTCTTTGATGGGGCATGCGTGCGCCTTATGGCTGAACACGTCACAGTGGGTGCAAATGGGGGGCGCGCTGTCCATGGTTACCCAGAATGGGTGGGTGGTGTGCCCTGCAATATCAATAAAGGTGGAGTGCAGGATCTGGGTTAGGTCCTTCGCGATCTCCTCAGTTGGGGTCAGAACTGTGATGGCTTTGCTGGTGCACAGGTGTGGCATCAGCATGAAACGTTGCATTTTGAAAAATTGTATCTCGCCATATATGTAGAGACCATCTTTCAGGTGTTGCTCCAAAATGTCACGTTTTACCATAGTAGGCCAAAAGTCAAACGTGAGGAAAATTTGGTTTAATTTTGTCCATCTGGTGCGTTTAGTTTCGACGATCTGTTGCCCTTCGGGGAGGTTGACCACTATGCGCACCACTGCAGCCTCATCTGCTGCTATTTTGCTTTCAAAACCTAGGTCCAGCCAACCGTGTGACATGGAGTGAGGTGCAACGTACACCGCGGTCAGGAAAATTTTGTGTACATCTTCACAAAATTTTTCCCATAGGGCCATTTTTTGGATGTCCAGATACACACGGACTCTGAATTCCACCGATGAAAGTGGCTGGGAATGTGGCGTGTTGATGTACTGGTTGCATCATGCTTGCCACGCGAGTATCTCCGGGGAAATTGTGACCGCCAGTTTTTTAGATTTTTTTCTATTCTGCCAGATTCTCTGGGGCGTTTTCGAACGTTAGAGGCCGCAGGCCTTCCGCCTGCTCCTCTTGCCTTGCTTGCCCAACTGCTCCCAGACATGGGCGCAGACTAATCCCCTCTATGAGATTATCAAACTAGATTTAGTCTTGAATTGAATGGGTTGCAAAAGTGTTTGCAATGAGAAAGAAAAGTTTTTTTTCTATGTGTTTTTTTATAATCTTTTTTTCCAAGATTTTTATCAACCTTTTAATTTTTCTTCTCCTTTTTTCATGGGACTTGACCATTTTTCAATTCAGCAGTCTATCTTTTTATTTTATTCCCTCAAACTGGATCGTAGGTATACTTAGGCCTACCAGGTTTTCTATGGTTAAGAGTTCTTACTTTTTTTAAGACTTAAACATCTAGTTTGGTTCAGCAGTCCCTTTTTTGGACTTAACCAAATCATTAGGACATAACCAATAAAATGGTTCATAGTCCTTCAGGAACTCTTTTTTATTAATTTTTTCCTCAATCCATCGCTTTAAATACTTAGCATGGACTTGATTTACTATTCTTCCATCCAAGAGGTTCTTGATGGAGTAGGCGTCCATCACCATCTTAATAATTTTGAATGGACCTGACCACAACGCATCTAATTTTTTTTCTTCTACTGAAACCATGTGCATTGCAATAGGCAACTCTCTCACCTATTTGGTATTCTGATAAGGCTGGTCAGTTCTTATCATCCATCATTTTCACTTGTATCCTTTTCTTTAAAGTTGTATCAAATGCTTGCAATTGCATTTCAATCAGGATAAATGGCAATCAGTTCAGGTACTGCTCAGCACTTATCCCCAATGTTGTTTACACCACCGAATATAAAATTGGCGGCAATGCAGCCTTCATCCCATATTGCAACTCAAAAAGCATTTTTCCCATCGCAGTATGATGACTGATATTGTAGGCGAACATTACCAAACTCAGGTACGTTCCCAAAGCAGAAGTTCTTCCTGTAACCAGCTTCCTCAGCGTCGCAGCTAGTGTCCCATTAACTTGTTCCACCAGTCCATTCATCTCCAGTTGGTAGGGTACAGACATAACTTCTCAGATCCCCACTATTCCCATTTAATCATGGGATTATATGAGATGTGTAAATTTGTCAAATTTTCACTCAGCGAGACCTGCGGGCATCCATGTTGGTATACTACTTAATCTAGGATGAACTTTGCAGTACTGGTAGCTTCTACTTTCACCAATGCCTTCATCTCAACCCATCTCGTCAGATGATTGATAGTAACTATTATGTACTTGACTTCCCCTGTGCTCATTGTCAGTGGTCCCTTCATGTTAATGGACACCATATGCCAATCAAATCCAGGGCGGACCAGTCGGTATCCAGTCATATTCTTATGTGTCTTGTGCAACTGGCACTCCACACGGCAAGCCAGATAGTCCACGACATCATAGTTGATTGACTCCCGGTATTAGTAATAGTGAATATGGTCAATCATTTTTCTCAGGCCTCTGTGCCTGACACCCTTATGAGCGGCTTGAACGATAGCTACTATTTTAAATGGCTTTAGGAATAGTAACCGCTTCCCATTAATCATCTTCAATACTTGTCCATCCATGTCCTCAGTGTTTTCCATCACTTTTTGAAGTGCTCCTTAAATTTCTCAGGGCCCGTTCCAAATTTCTCCATTGACCATTCTCTGGAATAACTCATCCGCCTTCTGGTATACCATCCAAACCATTAGTAACTGCAATAAGCCAAAAGCATTCTGATGAGAAGCCCCCGCTTAGTGGACAATCTCATAATTGCAATTCTGTAACTTCAGTGCCCATTGGGCAAGTCATCCTTCTGGTTATCATAAATTGTGTAGCCAATGCAACGAGGAGTGGTCCATCACCACTTTGAAGTGAGTTCCATGGATTTACACACAAAACTGTTTAAAGGCATATATGAGCACTAGGCATTTATGCTCAGTTACAGTGTAGTTTCTCTCAGCGGCTGAAAGTGTCTAGCTCACATACTCCATTGGATTTTCGTCCCCAAGTTCATCTACTTGGATCATAGTGGTGCCAATTGCCATCAATGAAGTATCGGTTTGTATAATAAATTATCAATCAAATTTCAGATATTTCAAAATTAGAGAATCTACCAAGTACTGGCTTAACTCATCAAAGGATTTCTGTGCTTCTTCATTCCAAATAAATCATTTCTTCGGATTCTTTAACAGATGGAATAAGGGCATGGCGATTCTGGCAAAATCCCAAATAAATCTTATATATAGTATCCAGCCATTCCAAAGAATGCTTAGATACCTTGGACACTCTTCGGCACAGCCATTCATTCTATGGATTTTATCTTCTGGGCTTAAGGCTGCAGTCCACTAGAGTTGTTAATGAATTCCAGGTATTTCAACTCTTTCTTGAAGAAATGACACCTCCTCAGCTTAACCTTCAGGTTGGCCATGTATAGTTTCTTGAACACTTCCTCCAAGTGGTGAAATGGTTAGTAAACGTCCTACTGAACACATTGATATCGTCCAAGTACACCAGGACGCATGACAACTTCAATTCATTTAATATAGCGTCCATGGCCCTCTAGAACGTCACAGGTGCATTTCAAAGACCCTGCGGCATCCTCATCAGTTGATATAGCCCCTGCACGGTGATAATCGCGCATTTTTCTTGGTCTTCTCTTGGAAAATCAACTTTCCAATATCCTGATATTAAATCCATCGTGGAGAGATACTTCGCTTCTCCCAATCAATCTAGCGCATCATTTATTCTTGGTAGTGGGTATGAATCCTTCTTCATAATCTTGTTCAGCTTCCAATAATCGATCATCACCTAATTAGATCCATCCTTATTCTTATCAATAATAATTAGACTTGCCCAGGGACTCAACGACAGAACTAGAAGCCCATGCTTCACTAGTTTGCTAATTTCTTTCTCCACTACCTCTTCAGCTGCCTTCAACCATCAAATCAGTCTCATCCTGATTGGTAAATTTCCCAGTATCGACCTTGTGGATCACATCTCTTGCATATCCCAAATTGTGGTCATCCTGGGCAAATACTTCCCAATATTTTTTGAACAATTTGAGCACCTCCTCTTGCTGTCCTTCCATCAGATCAGCGAGTTGCTCTCAATAAACCAATAGATTGATACTCTTTGTTACCCTATCTGGTAATCCCATCTCGTTGAGGGTCCCAAAATCATGGAATTTCCTCAGCTCGGCCATCAGGATTAGGTGAGCAAATGCAATGATCTGATTCTTCTCAATCTTCTTCAGTTTTTCACTTAAATTCGCCAAGAAACTCTAATTTTTCCATGGCCTGGCATTATTATTCCAGGAGCCACCCAAGGCTCTACTCTGGACTTTTTCCAGGGGCTTCTGACCTCCCCATACAGCTGATCTGGTATCTCTAATGTCAACCCCATGTTGATTATTATTTGTTTTCTCAGCATTATGGGTTTCGCATTCTTTATCTTCAGTGGAATTTCACAATTTTCTATAATTTCTGTCAGAATCTCTCATTGCTTCTGGTCAACTAATTGGTATCAAGTGGGACAATGCCAACATTGTATATCAAGTTAATGAAACTATTTCTCCTACTCAGTGGAGCTTCCCCATCCTTCTGATAGACCAATTGTAACGTCTGACCCAATATGGTCAACGAATTACTCTCAAAGTTTCATTTAACTCCGTATTACTGTAGAAATTCTGTCCAAATCAGAATGGCATATTTTTGGTTAACCAAAACTATTGCTGGTGCAGACACCACCAAGAATATGAATCAAAGTGGCAGAGCATTATATGCTCCACTTGAGATGGTGGTATTTGGCCCAGCTGTCTCATGCTCCTTCTTTTGTTCCAAGCCAGGTGAGATCTTTATCCTCTTCACTAACTTGGTTGAGACAATAATAATGGGCGCTCTGCTGTCAATAATCACCCTTACCTATACTCGATTACTAGTATATCTATATATGTACACTCAGAGTATTGTAAGATAGTATTAACTGAGTGTATAGCGGCATTATTAGCTAAATTGAGGGTGTGAATGAAATGCACCGATAAATCAGGAAAGAATTCCTTGATTGCGCTGAAGGGGATTGACAGGTTTGCCTCATCTAATAAAACTTTGGTCAATTCTTCAGGATTATCTGCGGCTTGAATCTTGTCTGCAAGTTGTTGGGCATACAGCCAAGCAACTTCTTTAATTATCTCCAAATTGATCCCCTTTGCCCCAGATCTTGTTACTGCGTTCATGTCCAAATTGACTACTTGATAAAGCTGATCCTGTATATCTTCATCCACGAACAGATCACTGATGTCAATTTCATCATGCATAATATTAGGAGGAACTTGATTCTCCGCAGCTCTATACTGTTCCCCATCTAGGCCGCAGGCACTTTTCCTGTCTCCTTTACAGTTGCATACTCTTTCGCTTGGACCACATTGATTTGATCCTTGGGTTTCTAACAATGTACAGCGAAATGTCCCTTTCCCCCGCACTGATAACAGACTTTCTCAATCTTATTAATCCATTTAAAGCCTTTGGGCTTTTTCCCTGTCATGGTTATATTATTCATCCCATTAGCGCCCTCATTCCCCTTTGTGGGATCTGAATTTCATACTGGATTTTATTTGAAACTTCTATTTGAGGCATCAAAGGTAGCTCACAAGATTTTCAAATTGTCTACTAACTGAGAGGTGGTAATTTCCATTTCTAACACAGAATACATCATCTGATGCAAATAATGGTAGGGCCAAAGGGCCACTTATAATGCAATTTGGGCATCAAAATCATCCAGCACTTTCACTACAACCAGGATTTGAAATTACTGGTAGAAATGATTGGCGAAGCTTGCTGAGTATTCATCTCTATTGAATTGAATGGCTATAAACTCTTGTTTGCACTTCAACATGCACGTCAAGCTTCCAAATTCCTTCATAATGGCCGCTTTGTTATCTGCATACAACCAGCTGTCCCCCTCTAGATGGGGCAACACTAGGTTTTTCCAATTGGTATCTAGGCAAATCACAGCTAATGCCTTTTGATGATCGCCATATCTTTACATTGCCGTATTGAACAATTGGAAAAACAATGGAGCGTTTTAATTAACCGAGGTAAGCCAACCAGGGGACAGACATTACCAAACTAAAATTAAAATTAAATTAACATAACTAATTGATCTAAACAAAACGGCCAAATGAGTGGATTGAATGAAACACACCGAACAAAAAACAACCAGGTGGGCAGTGGAGACTGCTTATCCCTCCATGGTGGAAGGGGGGTGGGGAATTGGGGGGTGTGTGTGTGTGTGTGTGTGTGTGTGCTCGAGCTCAGCAGCAGCTTACTCATACCATAGTTTGGTACATGTAAAGGTGGATAGTAAGGGTGTTGGGGCATCAGCAGCATGTGGTTCAATATCTCTAATGATTGGTATTTCCAAGAAATTGGCAACTACAAACTCGGCAGTGATATATCTGGCTAAAGCTTTTTTGGCTTTAATGCGGGCGTCTGGTTATTTTAACAACATGGCAATATTGGTTTGGGTTTTTTTAACTTTAGGATTCCATGCTACAAATGCCACGTTCTGGATAGCATAATTGACATTTTTGTTCAATTGATTCATATCAATCTTACTTTTTGGAGTAAGATTTATGGGGATAAAAGGAGGTGGAATACTCCTGTAAGCATCGCCAGTGATTTGGTGGCAGCTTTGCAAAGGGGATGACAATCTGGTGTGGCAGCTGCTTCTACTGCAAGCTGGTGGTCGCTGTAGAATGATTTCGCATTTGGTTGTGGGGCACATAAATGAGGGGGGAACTTGAGTCCCATTCTGCAATATAGAACTGATTGATTTTCAGAGATGATTCTTCAATGACTTTTACCTTAATTGTTGATTTCAGCCAAGAAATACCATGTTCTGGTTGAATTGAATTGAGGAATTGGCGTGTAATTGAGTTTTGTTGATTTGTTGGAGGATGCATGAGATTGAACTGGGGTTTATTCCTGTGCTTGATTCTATGTAGCGTTTGTGGCACTGGGGAGAGGAGAAGGCTGATTGGTGGCTGCAGCATCAGGCTTTGAGGGAGGGGGAGGTAGGATCATACCCCATACTGAAGCTGGTGCGGGGTGGGCGTTGGATTGGAGGCTGGCGAACAAAGAATCAGTGCCGTCAGAAGCAGCTAGGGATGGGCACTTGCGTTTGAGTGGTCCAACTCAAAACAGGATAGGCTGATCGTCCATCTTCCCTTGACGTGGGCCCAGAATGGATGGTTGGGGAGAGGTATAACAGTGTGAGGGGGAATCAACGGGGCAATTTTGTTTGATTCAGGGCTGATTGTGGCTTACGCCCAAGGCCCAGCAAGGCATGTGGCCCAATTTGGGACCACAAATTGTAATATGGGTGTCAGAAAATCGACTATAGGCTCTGCTAGTTGGCAGGCTAACCAGTATGAAGACTGGTCAGTCCTTGCCACTTTACCTTAGGCGTCAGGGCTAGCAGCACTGGCTAACCCCTTAATGAGTCACCCGCGCCATTTGGGGATCCCCTAGCCTAAACCCCAACCAACAAAATATATAAACTTATAACAAAAGGTAGATTAGGCAAAGGGAGATATTTATTTGAGAATGAAGCGCCAGGTATTTAAAGTATTTCATAAGGGCTACTGCGCCCACCGCTGACCTATCAGCTCTTCTGCTAGTTCTTCCAGCCAACAACTCTTCTTCTTCTACTACTACATTATTCTCTTCCCTGGCGTCAACCCTATTGCTCCGTCCTTCCCAATGTCTGAATTACTTTTGGCTCATCCTTGGCCTTAAGTCGCCAGTGAGTCATATAAGGTATTAATCTAAATAAATGTCAAATTTGGGTTTGACCTTCAAGTTGATATATATGCGCTGGAAACAACTTTGGTTGCTCGCTTTGACTCAGAATATTTTGGCATCTTACCAACATCTCTTCTCATCTTATCTTTATTATTTGATTATAATATATGAGGCACCAGAAACAACTTTGGCCACCTCAAACTCATAATTGTTGGATCCACCGACCTTGGATAATCAGTATAGGCAGCGAATTCATAGAAGAACAATTGAAGTGAATACATCAGCTTTCCGCCAGAAATTCCACAATGGTCCATGAATGGCAGTTGGCATCAAACACTGATTCTGCTGAATGATACTAATTGGATCATCCTTGGCTATTAGTCGCTGGTGATCCTTATACTAATTTGTGGCCACCAATTGGCCCCACTCAAACCAAATACCAAACTTGGCGGAACACTAATTTTGGCTCAACCCAAATTGGGGGGCAACGAACCAGAAATTATATCAAATAACACGAAATTAAGTTAATAAGCCATTCTGCCAAAATTGACCATATCATCCCAAATAACGCTAAATCATTGGAAGATTCCATCTGGTTAAATTTCTGACATTTACCCTACTTAACCAGATGGCAATCCTCCTACTTCTAAACTCAGCATGTGAGGTGGGCGTCCAGGGCTTGCCCCTTCCCGCCACTACTAACTACTAGAACTGAAACACAGTGACACATCCCTGCCACCTCTTCACCAAATTTTAGCTACTTCAACACCAACCAGCAGAGTCCCCCTGTAGTGAGCACCAATGCCGGAAAATCGACTATGGGCTCTGCTAGTTGGCAGGCTAACCAGTATAAAGACTAGTCAACCCTTGCCGTTTTATCTTAGGCGTTGGGGCTAGCAGCGCCGGCTAACCCTTGGCGTGTCACCTGCGCCATTCAGGGATCCCCTAGTTTAAACATCAACCAATAAAATATATAATAAATTTATAACAAAAGGTAGATTAGGCAAAGGGAGATACTTATTGAGAAGGAAGCGCCAGGTATTTATACTATTTACAATAGGGCTACTGTGCCCACTGCTGACCTATCAGCTCTTCTGCTGGTTCTTCCAGCCAACCACTCTTCTTCTACTACTAAATTATTTTCTTCCCTGGCATCGACCCTATTTCTCTGTCCTTCCCAATGTCCAAATTAGTTTGGCTCATCCTCAGCCTTAAGTCACTGTTGAACTATATAAAATATTATTCTAAATAAAAGTCAAATTTGTATTCAACCTTCAAGTTGATATATATGCACTGGAAACAACTTTGGTCGCTCACTTTGACTCAGAATATTTTGGCATCTTGCCAACATCTCTTCTCATCTTATCTTGGTTAATTGATTATAATAAATGAGGCACCGGAAACAACTTCATCCACCTTGAACTCTTAAATTGTTGGATCTACTGACCTCAGATAATAAGTATAGACAGCGAATTCATAGAAGAACAATTAAAGCTAATACATTAGCTTTTCACCGGAAATCCCACAATGGTACATGAATTGCAGTTGCATCAAACACTGATTCGCTGGCTGATATTAATTGGATCATCCTCAGCTATTAATAGCCAGTGATCCTTATACTAATTTGGGGCCACCAATTGGCCCCACTCAAAACTAATACCAAACTGGGCGGAATACTAATTTCAGCTCAACCCAAATTGGGGAGCAACGAACCAGAAATTATATCAAATAACAAGAAATTAAGTCAATAAGCCATTCTGCCAGGATTGGCCATATCATCCCAAATAATGCTAAATCATTGGAGGATTCCATCTGCTTAAAATTCTGAAAATTGGGGTTGGAGCCATAGGATGCCAAACCATCCATCAGCTCCTGGTGAAGCACCTTAGGGGGAAGGAGGGTGGGCAAACTAGCGAGCTGAACCAAAGTGGTGTCCACTGGGAGCTGGGTCCAAGTTGTTGGGAAAGGGGTACCCTGGAAAACTAGGGGCACAGTTGCCGCAGTGGCGGCATCATCTTCACAGGTGAAGCTGAGATCAAAAACCCCTTATAGGAGTGGAAGTCTATAGATGTGGTGGGACACATCACCGCATGAGCCATTTTGTTATTGGCTTGGTCGTGGTAGGGGAAAAGAATCCATATTTGACCCCAAGGCTGAAATGCATGTTGCTCAAGGGAAGCATCAGAGGACGACGGGGAACCTCTTGTGTTTGAGCAAGGTGGGTGTCAAGTTTCATGGGAGTAATGAATCGTCCCAGTGGTTTGGTATGACTTGGAAAACCAGTCTGAGCGCGTTTTCCTGTCATATGGAAAACAGCAGGGGAGTTTCACTGCTGCCCCACACTGGGGCAGCCAGCGGGTAATCCAAGGACATCAGAGCAAAACTATGGCGGGTGATTGAGTTTTACTTTTTTATTCATATAATTTTGCTCAGAAAGTTATGTTAAGTGGAAAGAAAGTTTTGAAAAACACTGGGGCAATATCCCAATGGAAAGTTGGCAATTTTGCTGTTGCTTTGATTTCCTCTGAGGTTTCTCTAGACACCTCTCTTAATTTGGTTACACATCTCATTGAGGAATAATTTCAGGAATCATCTCCAAAATAGTGGTAAAAGCAGATGGCATGTTTCTTGGGGTTGTCTTCTTTTTATTTAGTGAGTGGTGAGTTCTTTCGTTTGCGTCAGACGCCATATGTGGCTCACATTTGCATTTGTAAGTCTTCAACTCTTCGACCTGTTTAATCAGCCAATTGATATCTGTGCTAAATTCTCTTAAACAAACGTGATCTGCTTCACGCTCATTTAAAAAAAAGACTCCTCAAACTATGTCTCCTTCTTTCTTCTTCAATGACGTTATTTTACCAAATAAATTATTTTTGAAACTAACGACATTATTGACCCCTTCCTCCATCTTGGCGACTCTCTCATCTAAGGCTGGAATTCTTGATGATCCGCTGAGTTCATGTTCTGGTTAATGGTTGCCAACTCCATCCATAGTTTTCTTATCTCATCTTTACATAACACTTTCTAATCTCTTCTACTCAACTACACCCATGTAGTGAGCACCAATTGTTAAAATTTATAGGTTTTCTGATTATTCTCAATTAACAACCCTTATAAATATATTAATTGCACTGGTTTATGTTGTTGTGCAAAAACTCCATGTTGTATGATAGTAGTTGATATAATCGTTGATAATAGTAAGGCGATTATATCCATAGTTGAATTGAAGTACTAGAAATTATTCCAACTCTCAGCCAGGTTTTTTCTCAAAACACTTATGATGTCCTGAATAGGGAATTGTTTCCTGGTACCACCTAACTCGATCTACGCTCAGATCCCTGTTTACAGTTTCTCTATATGACACACAATCAGCAGCAATCCCAAATTTGATTCAGCTTCTTCTCTGGATTCCCGCTCAGATCCTTACTATTTATCCTAAATAGTCTTCCATTTAGAGCACACAGCAATAATTACCATGAGAAAGAATAGAACTTGAAATGGTTTTTGATAAAGTATAATAATATGATACTCTAGTAAAAATAGTCTTGTATTTGATTCTATTTTTTTGATTTTTTTATTAGTGAATTATTTAGGGAATTTATAGTGGAGAATTCAGCGCCCAATCCTCAGTTAACATACTATGATTAAACAGCAGCCGTTGCCATTAAATTTCCCATCCTCATCTCAGCAGTGATGGTCTTCCCCATCCTGGTTAAGATTCCGTCATTGGACAAACTTGAGACCTAAAGCAAAAAAGTTGGAATATGTGTCTCTAACGTTTTCCTCTCAATCCAAGTTAACCAGCCATATTTGTCAAGTGACCTGCTTAGGTAATGGGACTTGTTGCCCATTAAGACAGGTCACAAACACTTATCAATTAGCTAGTTGCAGGTGGCATCACTCGCCTCACAACTTGATCCTTAAATTCTAAACCAGTCAGTGATGAAACCTGAGCGATCCCAATCAGTACAACTGTTAATTATCAACTATCAGATGCTCCTATTTCGTTGGCAACTCTGCCCAACGAGGCCTTAAGCAATCATCCAGATCAATCCCCAACAGATCTGACCTAGGCAAATAACCTAAAATCACCCAAACATAGTTACCCTGAAATCAGGGTCTACTAAATCCAATTCACTTCATATTAGGGAATTATCCCCTAGCGATCCCTGGTAATCTAGTCAACTTGGAATATGGGCAAAAATCCCAATACTGGTGTAGGTGCTACTTGGTTAAAGTGGAACAGATAATCAACTAACATTTTGCTGAGCAAGTTAAGCCAGGGGAAACTAGCAGTTAGCAGTGATTTGGGGGAGGAATGTTATGGATCGGCCAACAAGTATCCCTCAGGGGTTGTGGTAGACCCCCTCGCAACCCTACTTCAATTGAGTCTAAGTTGGCGGATTTGCTTCCATCCGCCCATCCCTATGATAGCTCACAAGGGGATATTTCCCCTAGATATTCATAACTTAATTTGGCTGCTCCTCGTGGCTGGATCTCAGAGCAAGGCAAAGCTGTTCAAATTTGGAAATTACTAATCTTTAGTCATGATGTTAGAGTATCACAGTTATTTTAAGCAATTTGAATTTGCCATGGAAGGGGCCTCAGATCAGCGGAAAGTGAACCTGTTGCTGTCCGCTTTGGACATGGAGAGTGCTGATCAAGTCACCTGCTACCTTTCAAATATCTTAGTATCTTATGAAGAGGCAAAAGTGATTGTTCTCCAGCTGTTTGGTGGAACAGATAAGATGGCCCAACTAAAGGCTGACTTCCTGAATGTACAGTCTCACCAGAATGAGTCTCTGTTAGAATTTGCTGAATGATTCTTGGCGGAAGTGCATGTTCTAATAGGAGTCAACATCTTATCCACTGAGGACATAGGTATAGTGATGACGGTGGCAGTTAAACCATATCTGTAATTACAAAACGCTATGTACCATGTTTTGGATGAAGATGCAGGGCTTATTAAAATGTGAACACCTTACATTGTCTCCCCACCATATTCAGCACCCTCAATGTAGAGAAAAAGACCCTGCTGTCGCTGCAGCATTTTCCTCAGGATATGGGCCACAGTGACTGAGCTATAAACTATTGGAACATATTTGTCCATCTTATATATCAGCGGATCCAGTCTATCCTATGTACGCTAAACCAGTTTATCCCCGACCTGTTAATAATACCATTAATTTTCAAACTGGTCCTTCCGCTGCAAGTTATATATGTGAACCCTTTTTTATGAATTCTTGCTTCCAGTTTGGACAAAGAGGGCATTATGTGGGTTATTGCCCTAGTAACCAGCAGATGTATGCAATACAATCTGGGAAGATCAAGCGGGGAAAAGCTCGACGGAGTAGACATGGGATGCTCTACCTCCATTAATAAAAATTAATTGTCCACAATGATTCTCAGGAGTCTTCTCGCACAGGACTCAAAACTCAGCTGGACGACTTGCTATACCAACAGCTTCTGTAAGATACCCCATCTTCTATTCCAGAGAGTGGTTATTCACCCCCAAGCTCTGAGTTCCACCAGGATGTGCAGAAGCCATACTCATGGCAGATCCTGGAAAAAACTGTCATAAGCAACGCGGATCCCTCAATGGACGTTACCTCTCTAGTAGGGGTTAACGTAGCAATTCAGTCAAAAAAATCGCTATGGAGTATCCTCATGTTGGTATGGGCATTTCCCCCTTCCATAGTAACAAAAAGCATTTGGACGTCCACATAAAAAACACTGATGTTTTTCTTATTCAGAGTGCACTTACTGTGACATTTTCGTTCAGAGCACAAAATTCTGGTCAATCATAGACACTGGGGCCCCAGTGAATATAATCTCTACCAGTTTGGTGGCTAAGCTTCCGCTGAAGCTGTATATGTACCACAGATTAGTATACAGGACTTTGGGGACACAAAGTATTGTGTCTGAAGGAGCATAAAGTGCGTTGCCTTTGCAAATTGGGTTGGCTAAGGCTTCCACCCCAGCAGTTGTTCTACCTAATTAACTATGATATTCTAATCAGTGCGGAAAATATGAGGATATTTAGAGCTGTGATAGTTATGGCGGAGGAAACCCTTAATATTTTGGGACAACAGATTCCCATTTACTTTGCCTCTACCGGAATCTCAACAGATCCTGTAAGTCCTGGAGACCAGCCCCTGCAACTAGACTGGGAGAAACACCCCTTTTGGAGAAAAAGATGTCACAAGGGCCAAGTGGACCCTCTGTCACAGCTGAGCGACTTTACTTATGTGATAGACGAGCGCTGGGAGACTACCCCCCAAGGATACCCCTTTCCCACCACTTCCCCCTCCTCAACCCTGGTAAGTTAAATAGATGGAGTCTGCAGAGAGATTGCGCACACCAGAGGCCATGGACAGGCCCCTGGGACCCCCCACTCCCCAGGCAAACTATGTCAAAACTTTGGGGAAACAGCATTTACCAACATCAGAGCCTGGCCTGCAAATTCCAGTCTGGGGGAGACAGTTTAGACTGGCTAGCACCGGAAATCAGATCAGGGCATGACTATGATCTCAAAGCAGATACCAGATGACTTGGACCAGTTGCCCCAATGCTCTGGGATGGATCCAGAAAGTTTGGATTATGCAAATAGTCCAATTAAGAGTTTGGCCCAAGTCTCGAAAAATTCAACCCAATGGACCCTGCCTCCTGGGATAAATCTAGAAAATACAAATCATGTGGACAGGCCAACTCTGATGACCAGGACCCAGATCAGTAGCATCAACTTGGGGTGGCCCCAAGAATGTGGGAAAATTTGCAAAAGTTTTTTATTTTTGCCAAAATCTCGAGCATTACCATACCTACCTCCATGCAAGCCAACCAAATCACATCTTCAAACCCCAAAACCCAATCCCATGATACCTTCATATGCGATTTATCCAGTACTTAAGGCAACCGCCCTGCCCAGGGGCAGTTGTCAGTTCATTTTCTTATCTTCCACGCTTTATGCTTAATAAAACTCGAATTCCCTGTGCTTGCCATGGCCTCTATCCCCCTTACTTTTTACTTAAAGTCTGCTGGTCAATCTGATGAAGCGCGCCATTGTCTAAGTTCTCATACCGATGTTTGCTGACTGGATCATCCAGTCGCTTGACCCTGCCACGTGGCAGCTGATCATAAGCACTATAATTCGCCTCACTTCAATGACAAACTTGCTGTTTCATTTGTTACCATGCATCCATTTAATAAAAACCCACCCAATAATTCTACTGCTGAGTTTTCCAAAACTGCTTCCTGGTTGGAGCAGCAAAAGAGCAGCCCTGCCCCACCACTCACGGACATGAGGTCCATAACCAGCTCAGCCACTGATGGATTGGCCTGCCTGTGGGACCTGGAGCACCTCATCCAGGGGAAGCTCATTAACACTCTTTTTGGGTCACATTCCATCTCCGTTCTCACTTCCAATCATGCATTGGTCCCTGTACCATCCCTCATTGGCACACAAGCTCTCATGTTCGAATCTGAAGGCCAGCAACTGCAAACTCTGGAGGAGTCATCATCCTCCCTGCCTCTCCCACCCTTGGGGGTTGCCCCCACAAGACTCGCAGTTGCCCCCATTGCAACCATCTGGTTTGCCTTGGGGGTCTTTGGTACATTAACAAACTTTTACTTTCTTCACATCCCCAATAGAACTACACTCTTACTAATCGCTCAGACCGCTATGCCTATGACAGTCTGGGCTCTCCACTGGTGCTAACGCACCCCTGACTGGAGGACCATTATAATTCATAATAGCTAAATCCATGACAGATTCATTCCATTCCAGTAATAGCAATCTTGCGTACAGTGATGGGGTGATTCCTGTCCAATGTCAGAAAATGAAGCGGAGAACCAGAGCCCTCCCCAACCAGATCTATGAGTATAAAGGGATTCCTCTCTGAGAAGCGAGAATTTTGAGCCTACCATCTGGACACCAGTGCATAATAGGAACTGAGCTCAAAATTTATGTCCCTAAAGGGCTATATGGGGAAATTGTGGGGGCCCACCAGCATTACGGCTTGTTTCACATGTGGCTCCAGGTTACTGTTACCTGGGAATGTAGAGGTGAAGGTACTGCTAGCGAATTTACAGAATTAGATGGTAATGATCCAGCGGTACCAAGTGGTGGCTTATCTATAATTAGCTCCTTTAGATGAAGTTCGCCACATTCATGATATTGGATAATGGGAGAACCTCAGCCTAACAGAAAATTCATCATTTGGCATAATTACAGTAGTTCCATGGGACGTGCTAATTGGATTGTCGGTGGACAGCAAGATAAAGTGATAGCATTATTTGAAAAATACTGGGATATTTTATCATATGATAATCTAGATCTGGGATTTTCCCAAAGGGATGTTGAATCGGATAGATATATTGTCATCCTCCCATTCTATTGCGCCTATTAGACGTTTAAAGGCGGCAGAAGAGGATGTCTCCAACGAGGTAGATAAACTTATCAAACAAGGGATGCTAGAGCCATCAAACAGTCCGTGGGAATCGCTGGTGCTCATTGTAAAGAAAAAAGATGGCACAAATAGGGTGTTTGAGTATCAAAAGCTCAATAGCGTAATGAAGAAGGATTCCTACTCCCTTCCATGGATTGACAAAGTCTTAAATCTATTGAGAGAAGTTAATTATTTTTCCGCCATGGATTTGATCTCAGGGTACTGGCAGATCGAATTGTCATTGGCGGGAATGCAAAAATGTTCTATTATCACTTTGAAGGGGTTATTTCAGCCGACATGTATGACACAGTGTTTGTGCAACGCCCCAGCTACATTCCATCGTGCTATTGATACTAAAGGTGAATTGAGGCTGCCCTGCATCTTAATTTACCTTAGTGATATCAATGTGTTCTTGCAAACGTTTACAGAGCATCTTGCCCCTCCAGAACAAGTGTTCTGCCAACTCACTAATGCTAATAACAAAAGTAAGCCTTGGAAGTGTCACTTTTTTAAAGAATAAAAATTAAAATGCCTTGGGTTAATAGTGGATTCAAAAGGGCTTAACCTGCATTCAGTAAAGGTGGAAGTGATAAGCAAGATGACCTGCCCAGGTAATAAATGGTATACTCAAGAGTTTTTGGGGATGTTTGGGTACTACTGATGGTTCGTTCCTAACTTCAGTTGTATTGGGGCACTGCTCTTTGAGTTTATAAAGAAAAATGCCACTTTCAACTGGAGGAACAATGCCAAAATGCTTTCAATGTGTTACAAACCACGTTGGCGAGTGCATCCATTTTGCAATACCCCCAACTTCAAAAACAATTCATAGTAGAAAAGGATACATCACTATCCACTATAGGGGCAGTATTATCCCAAAAGGATGATGATGGCGCGGAGCACCCTGTTGCATTTTGCAGTCAAATCTTGAACTTTCACAAATGAAACTACACCGTGACTGAGCAGAAGTACTTGGTAGTATTTTACGTGTACAAACACTTTTGGGCATATCTACATTTGGTAAAATTTCAAATGGAGACGTATCATGCATTCTTGCGCTGGCTCCATAATCTCCATGAGCCAGAAGGATGGCTTGCGCATTGGGCACTGAGGCTCCAGGTGTATGATTTCAAGATTGTACACCAGCCTGGAGCAATACATCAAAGTGCAGATTGTCTTTCATGACTACCAATGGTTGCCATTATGGTGGATTTGGCCAATATTATGTATGAGAAGATGGTGGTGGACAAATACCATGACGAGCTGCCACAAGTTATTAAGGTACTATATGGGCTTAGGAAGGATACTTTCCTATGTGAGGGGAACAATATAAGCGGATTGAAGACTTGACGCTGAGTTTCCCTAAACCTTTCACTAGACCCGCAATTAAAATGGATGCCCATTGGGTGGGAGGACATGGAGGATTGCGGAAAAAGTTGGAGTTTTTGTGACCACACTATTATTGGGAGATCATGCATTATGATGTGCTGGAAACGTTAAGCTGTTGCCATCAGTGTCAAGTGGAGAAACCTTTCCACAATAAAGCCACATACCAGCTGGTAAAGCCTCGTTTCGCTTAGCATACTGTTTCTCTTGATATGGTGGGGCCTCTGCCAACTGGCACAAAATGATCTAAGTAAATTAATAGCAATTGATCATTTGACAAGATGGGTGGAAGCAATAGCAATAAAAGATTTAGGTGCTTTTACCACTTCCAAGTTTATCATGGAGTGTGTCATACAGTGTATTGGAATTTTGATAGAAATTGTGATATTCAGGCGCTACCAAGGCTACGAAATTATTAGTTTTGTGGCTTTAGCAAAGATAGAAACAAAGTAACAAAGTTATTAGTTTCGTTGCAATAATAAATTCCAATTGGAATACAGAACTCTCTTATGAATTGACCAAAGTCGAGCTACATGAGACAAAAAATAGTGGTACATTATTAGTTAGAAATGAGGGTTATTTATAAGGGTAGATTTGGTAGTTCTTTGTGAGTATTTTCGTGCTTCAACTGAGGTAAGATCTTTTCTAAAAGATGCCCAATATTTCGGATTATAATTAAAATACTTGTGATGGTCAGATCTGATATTGTTCTTATTAGATGGGATCGACCTTCTTGTGGATGGTTTAGCCCCTTCAGATTGCTTAGCCTCATCCTTAGGAGGATGCCAATAACTCCGAAGGGAAAATAGTTGGTAAATTTGAGAATTGGATATCTCCAATGGGGTTTTTATGATCTTATTAGGCTGAGACACAGAATCTTGATCTTGATTTTAATCAGTCACGCAGTTTTATCTCCAACAATGCCCCCCTCAAGATCTTGCCTAGGGAGAACATACTTATAAAGAAACTTGCTATTAATACTATTGATAAAAGTCCCAGTATCAATAGCTATAATGGAGTATTCAATACCCCAATGATCAATAATAAGGTAAGGACTGTCCCCCATAAGATATCAAGTTTGTAAATCCATCCTCCAGGTCTATGCTGATAAAAGAGTACAAGATCCCCAATTTGATATTCAGGTAACGTAGGTTGAACAGCATTGATTCTAGTTCCCCTTTTGAAGGTTGTAGCAGCAAGAGAACTTGAAGCTAAGGCTTGTACTCTAATAATTTCATCAGCTAGTCTCCTCATGGCTAAATAAGTAGTTTGCGGGGTTGCAGCATCAAGTATAGGTTGTACACTTGAGGATAAAATAGGATCCTGGCCGTAAAGAGCCTTGAAGGGAGACATTCCAATTATATGATGATAGCTAACCCTTTAAGCTAACATCACACTAGGTAAGTAGAGATTCCATATACTAGGATCATTGGAGGCCATCATTTGAAGAATGGCTACAAGGGTACCATTTGCTCACCAAACTGCATCATTAGTGGAAGGATTATAAGGGGACATAAACGACTGATAGTGCCCATTAATTTAGTAAGCTCAGATACCACCTGTGAAACAAAGTTGGGCCAATTATCAGATAATAGGATTTTTGGGCTACCATACCGGATGAAAACTTGCTTATAAAGGAAGAATGCAGTAGCCTTAGTGGTGACCGTGGAAACAGATACAGCTGCAATCCATTTGGTAAAATGGTCAATAACTAATATAAGATGTCCATAAGTAGAAGTAGGGAGAGAATCCACCACATCAAAACTCATAGTGGAAAAAGGTTCTGAAGGTCCCACAATTTTGTGTTGGTAAATCGTATTTCCACACTGTTGTTGGTTAGTGAGACAAGTCTCCAACACATCATGCACAGTTTCCAGCATGTTATCCCAATAACAATGATTCTTCAACCACTGTTTAGTCTTAACGACAGATACATGCCCATAAGTTTGGTGAGCCTCCATAATAGTATTAGTCCTCACAGAAGGCCAAATAAAAGGCAGCCATTTAGATCAAACTTCTTATATATAGAACCTTCTTAAACTTGAGTATTCTTGGTTAAGGATTATAGCATTGCTATAACGTCCTTAGATTCATGATACCAGAGTTTAGATCTGCCAATCAGATCATAGAATGATCTTCCTCAGCAGTGAATAACGTTAGTATAAGTAATTGAGAAAGTCCATCAGCATTTAAAGTATAGCTCCAGCGCAATGTTGAATTGAAAGTCATAATTCTGAAGTTTTAATGACCATCAGCTAAGCGTCTATCAGGTTCTTTCATTTGTTGTAACCATTTCAAGGAATCGTGATCCGTGATGATATTAAAATGTTTGCCATAGAGATAAGGGCGAAACTCTTGATGTTGGATAAGACTGCAAGGCATTCACTCTTGGTAGCGCTATAATTGCATTCAGCCTTGTAAGGGGTTTTACTATAATAAGCGATGGGATTATCAATCAGGTTGGAATCATAATGAGCAAAAATATCCCCAATAGCTACATTACTGGCATTAGTAAATAAGATAAAGGGTTTGAAAAATTAGGATGGGATAATATTGGGGCACTAATTAAAGCTTGACGCGAAAAGATTAAAAGCTTGCAACTGTGATTCTTCCCATAAGAAAGGAACTTCGTTGTGCAATAAATAGACTAAAGGCTCCACAATCTAAGCAAAGTGGGGGTTAAATTTTCAGTAATAACCAACCATCCCTAAAAATTGAATATTGCGCAAGCTTTTAGGAACAGGCATGTTCAAAATAGCTTGTATCTTATTAGATAAGGGTAAAATACCATTGTGATTAACTTTATGGCCTAAGAATTCCATCTCAGCTTTGAAAAAAACACACAGATGTTTTTAGCTTAATAGAAGCGTGGCGCATTTAACCAAGTAATTTTTAAATGAGATAAATGCTCGTTAAAAGTATGAGAGAAAATAGTAACATTGTCTAAATAAACTAAAATGCATGAAAGTTTCAAGTCCCCAAATAAGCCATCCATGGCTCTTTGAAAAGTAGCAAGGGCATTACAAAGCCCCTGTGGCATATGGGTAGGTTCAAATAACCCCTTACTAGAAATTAAGGTGAATTTCTGATGGTCTTCCAGAGCCAGGTCAATTTTCCAGTAGCCACTAGCAAAGTCCATGGCTGAGAAGACCTGTGACCCAGACAATAATCTTAATGAATCATCATTATGAGGTAGAGGATAAGAATCCCTTTTGGGTAACAGTATTAAGCTGATGATAGTCCATAACCACTCTATGACCTCCATTTTCTTTTGGATGAGAAGTAGAGGGAAAGTCCATGCACTTTGAGAAGGCGTTAGTAGCTCAGCATTAAGGAGTTGTTTCAATTACACTGAGACCTGAGCCTCCTAAACTTTAGATTTGTATTTAGGCCGGTCTCAAATAAGGAGAGCATCTCCTTTTTTCACCTGATGCTGCACATCTTTCATTAGCCCAAAATCTCCGGGGCCCATGGCAAATATGTCAGCATACTCTTAAATTAGAGCCTCGGCTTTATGCTGTTGTTCTGGAGTAAGTGAAGCTCCAAATTTGGCGTCGACTCTAACAATGATAGGTGGTTCTTCCAACCCATAATCATGCAAATCCCCACATCCCAAGATGGATAAATTTTCATTCACGGAGTAGGCCGCACATATGTGATAAGGTTACTTAAATTCAACTTCATAGGTTGAGAGGTGCGATTAACTAGTAAGACTAGAACAGTCCCATTATAGGTGGGATCAAGTATACCAGGGTAGGTTAAGGCCTCCAAATGAGAGGAATACTGTTACCTGAGCTCTAATATGTGATTAACTGGCACAAATACTTGTAATCCAGTATCAAATACAACTTGATCTTTTGGAGGAATAGTAATCAAATTGTTAAAGTATAAAGGCATTCCTTTAGAGGCACAAGCTGAAGGAGGCGGAAGAATAGTCTAGGTCCCAAAATTTGGTACTCAAGACGAGAGATAGAAGTGGGATATTCCAATAAGCAAACACGTCGTTTGATTTTGCCTTTGTTATTGGGGACATATTTAAAATTAAAAATACTCGCTATCCAATTAAGGAAAGATAATCATCCTTCAGACTAATTATCACAACAAAATCAATGAGGAATTTGGTTCCCAAAAGTAAGTCATAGCAGTTGTTGCCCAACACTACTGCAGGGGATGAAACAACTAACTTTCCATAGCGCATTGGAAGGGAAGAATAAGCTTTTATGGATTTAGTATATGAAGGACCAGCAGATCCGTAGCCTTGAGTATGATTTAGGTCCAGCGCCACTTTTATTTTTTTATAATCCTGGACGAGATCACAATTGTGGGCGATCCCATGTTGATGATAGCTAAAATTTCACTTTGTGTACTATGACTTCCACTCAGGTCACATCAGTGCCAAAGTGTGGAATTGAACATACTGAGGTAATAAATGGTTGAATTGAATTAGAAGATGAAACAGAAGCATAAGAAGAAATAGTATCTTTGTTGGCTAAATCATCATGGATATCAAGTTCACCAGGAGCAGATATCACATAACGGTCTTTAGGGCGGTTAAAAGATTGCAATTAAGGCACAAGAGGTAGGATATCATTGGGAGCCTCTTGCCCTATGCTGACTCCTCTTCTTTGGCACTACATCTTGTTTTTCCAACATTTAGTTTCTCTATGACCCTCTGGACTTCAATAGCTGCAAGGATCCTTCTTAGGTTTAGGTTTTGGTCTAGGCAGCATCACATGGATATAGGAGCGAGGGTTATTAGCAGAGGTCAGGTGCATCACACCATTAGGAATCTCCATCAACGCCTCTTTGATGTCGATATAAATCTGAAATTTCTTTTAAGAGATTCTAAATGTAGTAACAACAAAGTACAAGAAGCAAACACACTCATCAAAGCTGAAATGGCATCATCTACGGTAATACAATCACAAGTAGTGAGAGTCTGGGCCTCATGATAAATTCTCTTCGCAAAATCTTGAATTGACTCTCCTTGCTTGACTTGGATGCTCATAAATGCTTTCTTTTTATTAGATAGTATTTGATTACTCCCAAATTCCTTAATAAGTGCAATTTTCACTTGAGCCTATGTATTGTAAACCTTAAGGTGAGGAACCATGATTTCTCGAGTGTATCGGCTTAAACAAGAAGTAATATGCTGAACTTTCTGTTGATCCGTCGCCAAATCCATTGATCGCTCATAGACAGATAGAAAAGAATGAATGCTACGTTCACCCAGCTCAAAATTATCCTTAAATTTAGGTTTGAAGGCGATGGGTTCATTGCTTAAGACATGTACTCCATATACCATGGCTAGATCAGCTTCTGAGAGCTTGGACTCAGGGTATGGACTTTAGTAGGGATTCAGTCAACTGTTATCATAAATGGTTAATATCATTCTGTAAATTCTGAACCCATTGTGTAACATTGTCATTTGCAGGCGATTGATTTCAAGTTATAAATTCCAGCGAGTTTCTCTACTTGCTTATTCTTGAGTACTCAATATTTAGCAGTTAACTGATCAATGGAAGCTGTCAACATTGCAAACTAAGTTTCTTTTGTAGATTGGTTAGAATCGCATAGATGATGATTATTATCAACTCCATCCAATAAATTGGTTAGTGAATAATCCAGGTTAGTCAGAAGTCCTTCTAGAGATAAGAAACATCCTTGAGCTATGGCTTAAATTTAGTTTTCTAACGCCTGCACTCTTGTTGCCAGTACTTGAAGGGTCAGAATCGTGAACTGAAAGCGTTGAGCCATGGGGGACCAGGAGTTACTGGGGGTTCTTGCGAACCATCATGACCTACAGGCCCAGTTGGGCCCTGTTGACCTGCAGGGCCTTGAGGACCTCATCCACCAGGGGGTCCCAGGGTCACCAAAGGATATCATGGTGGTTCTGGAGGTCCAGGAGGACCAACAAGACCGGGTCCATCTCAAAGAGTATCCACAATTTTGGACAAGTTGTTGAAGTAGCCCATCGAGTTCAACAAAGCATTCCTCATGTTGGGCCTGCAATTGTCCCAGTTGTTTAGTAATCTCATCTTCAAGGGAAGTGATTCAGTATGGAATAGTATTAGCAATATCATTAACCTGTTGAGATACTTCTTAGCCAATGTAACCCACAACTCCATTGTCAATTTTCAACAGATGGTTATGTAGATCATCGATTTCCCTCCTATTATTAAGTATGGCTTCACAATTATCCCGGTTAAGGTTAGAAGCAGTCTCATATAGTGAGGTAGCTGAGAATGAAATCGTTGCTCCAGGGTCAACTGGCATTAGATCTCAAGATGATGTAAGCCCAAAATCTGGAGTACATGATGAATGTCAGGATGCATGCACTGCCGGAGAGACTGCTCTGTTTTAGCCAAAATGACCTTGGTATGTTGTAAAACTGCACTGTTATATAAGTCCGTCATATTAGCTGCAACCTTAAATGCTCGGTCTTAGTTAATATGGGCACTGGGCTGAATAGCCCCCCTTATCAAGTCCTTGACCGTTTCTTCCATATCTGCAGATTGAAATTGATGATTAGCTTTAGCAGGTCCCTCAATGGCCAAGTCCATAGATGCTCAAAATTGAAGATCACTGATATTAGCGGAAGGCATCTCCTGCCAATTAGAGTGTACCCATCAGATGATACTCATTGATTACTCTGAAGAGGGGCTTTCTTCGCTAGACGTATTCATTATTGTGAAAATATATTTTCACCAGGTAGCCTCAGAAGCAGACCTGGAAAGGGAGCACCAGTATTAAAATTCTGATAGAAATTGTGATATTATGCACTATGAAGGCTACAAAATTATTAATTTTATGTTTCTAGCGAAGATAGAAACAGGGCAAAGAAGTTATTAGTTTTGTTGCAATAATAAATTTCAATAAGAATTCTGAATTTAGTTATGAATTGAACAAATTTTAAGCTACGCGAGACAAAATATTGGTACTTTATTAGTTAGAAATGAGGGATATTTATAGGGGTATATTTGGATTTCTTTGTAAGGATTATTGTGCTTCAATTTAAGGTAAAATTTTTATAACTGATGACCGATATTGCTGATTATTATTAAAATACTTGTGATGGTCAGATCTGATAAGGTTCTTATTAGATGAATTTTACCTTCTTGTGAAGGGATTTGCCCCTTTGGATTGCTTAGCTTCATCCTTCAGAGGAGGCTGATAACTCTGAAGGGTCAATCTTTGGTCAATTTAAGAATTGGATATCTCTGACAGGGTTTTTACGATCTTATTAGACAAAAACACCAAATCATAATCTTGATTATAATCAGTCATCGCAGTTATATCTCCAACACAGTGACATTGCTGTCTGAAGTTAATCCTCACAGACAATGAAACCAATTTCATGTCACATAGCCTGCCTAAGTTGAACTAACTGATGGCAATTTTGGGGTCTTGACTACACTCTATCACCCTGAACCAATGGAAGGTGGAAGGGTCAAAAGAACATTGGTAACCATTTTCCGCAAGCTTTTAAAGGATTGCCCCTATATATGGAATACCCCCCTGTACACCTCCATCTTTGCCTATAATATCAGATACCATTCATCAACGGGCGAGTGTCCTTTCCAATTGCTCTATGGTAGACATCCATCTTTGCCCACTATGCTTTACTACTGTGTGGAGGATATTGGCGGAGTAGAACTGCAACGTTATCTGACTAACTTAATGGACATGCTGATAATATTACAAATAGAAGATTATTCTACCAGCTTAGCTAAGAAGATTTGTGATCAGGCTGACCAAAGTAGATGTAGCAGACTCCCACAGTTTGCTGCAGGATATCATGTCTTATTCCACAAAAAATGTGAGTTTTAAGAAAAAAAGATAGCTAACATCTGGACCAGACCATTTGAAATAATTGAGAAGACTGGTATCATTATCTATACCATTAAGGAGCCCACAGTTGGTCAGATTATAACTGAGTTCATGTGAAGTTCCTTTGGGCATACAAGAAAAGGGGCTTAAAGTCCGGTCAAGGGGGGTAATGTCAAGAAAATTGATATGACTGGATGATAAGCCAAATATCTGGAAGATCATATTTTATGAGTTGAGCAAATCAATCAAAGGGTTAATCGTTTGGTGAATTGAAAGAGTTCCGTCAAAGCCTTAATAATAGAACAAAACCCCTAAATATGTAGCAAATAGAGAATTACTAAGCAGAAGGGTGAGACTGAATAAGAATACTAAGGATTAAGAGTTGAGTGCGATAATGAGAAATGGGGCCTTTTGGAAAGAAGAAGGAAGAGAATAGGGTTTAGAAAAAAAATCCCACATTAAATAAAATTAAATAGAATAGGGTTTAGAAGAAGTAGTCTGTTATTATATATATTAAATAAACTGGGTTCCGGTGGGTCAATAGCTCTATAGTATTAATACTTTATTATTATTTATTGAGGATCATCATGATCATATCACTCGTCTGTTGCTCAGTGGGGTTTACCCTGTGCAATCAGCTTGATGGATTCAACCAATATCGCTGAAAAGTTAACAATGGTGATGTTGTTAAGTTAAACTTTCACAAGGCTTAGTTTGAGATCTTTCTATAATGTGATCCATTGCTCTTTTGAATAATGCAAATGCATTGCACTATCCACAATGGAGCTTTTTATGCTTAATTAAATTTTATACAAATCAATGCTCAATTAATTGCTCTAGTGTGGAAAGGTCCATTTACTAATATACAATGGCTAAGTCCTTTAACGAGAAAAATTTTAAATGTGAAAGTCAAGCTATAGCCTCATCTATGCCTGGTATTTAATAGCTAGTTTTTGGTGAGCTATTCAACTTCCAGTAATCCATTGCACTTCTATGCTCAAGTTTATCTTCATTTATAAGTGAGTGAGGAACCATGCTTTGAGAGGGAACTGGTAAGCTGTCATCCAACAACTGTTTTAGCTATTTATCATATATTACTTTTGAAGCTTTGTATTCTTATATATGGCTCTAACCTTATAGAGCTAGAGTCATCAATGTCAATAGTCTATTTAAGGTAAGCTGATTAGGAGAAGATATTACTGATTGCTCAAAGAGTAGTATCATATAATTTTTTAACTAACAAATCTAAACGCTTAAATTAGCATTTAAAAACAAACAATAACACCACTACCAGAGTGGGAAAGTCAAAAACCTCTTTATAAACCATAGAGGATGGGGAGGAGAACTGGGGGCTTGGCCTCAGTGGTGTCTTTCTCATCCCAGAGCAAAGTATAGGCTAAGACAGAGAGCAAGGGAATAAGGGCATTGGCGGTGTGCAGTTTGATAAGCTTAATAAGCGGATGATCATAAGAATTACCCAAGGCAATAAGGTTAATGCTATAGTCCAAAAAAGGTGCTTCAGCTTGAATGCAGGCATTGGGGAGTTTGGAGAAGTGGTAAGAATGGTGCAGGTAACCTTGGATTTAGGATTACGCTCTACTACTGCAACATTCTGAATAGCATTATTTGTTGCTTCATGATATTCAAAAATTGTTGCTCTTGCCCCTTAGAACTATGGTTTAAAGTTAATTGGAGGAAGGATCCCCTGTTAGGAGAGTGTCTATAACTCTCCAGTTCCCAGCGTGTTGGTGCTCGGTGCATAAGCCCAACACTGGGGAACTAGCCGTTAGAATAAAACTGATTATTGGCCCACAGAGGGTGAAGGAGCAATTTTAATATAATCAAAGAAATGCTAGAATTAATTAGCCAAAAGCGTCACGGTGCACAAGGAGAGAAGGGATAAAGGACCCAGGTTGGAGGGTACCTGGGTGGACCAACAGTGTGAGAGGTGAGAATCGGATTGTGTTTAGAATGGCAAGGTTAACAGAGCGTGAGACCTCTTCAAAGAGGTTTGCGCACAGGATCATTAAAAAAGCATAAAGTAAAATGGTATATTGGGGACAAGGTTTATTTGGGAAGTCAACCAACAAGGAATGTTGGTCGGGGAAAACGTATGTAAGCTTGAGAGGGGAAATAGGGGTTATGCCACAGTGGGCCCAAGCACTGACTCACCAATAGGGCAACACTGCCGTCTAAGTTGGTTGAATAGACCAAAACTGACTTCACTCGAGTGATCAATTGAAGTTGGATTCAACCCAAGCGCGTTATTTTGAAAATGGAACAGGTTTTGAAACCCTGCTCCTTGACCAACTGAATTGAACCATCCACATTCATTTGGTAGAATGTTCATTTTAATGCCTGGCTCGACATCAGGGGCTGGGCGTTTGGCATACCACTAGTCCCAACCTGGGCATATTTTGCCCCAACCCAGCGTTGGTCTAGGGTGTGCCTCAGGTCAGGAAGGGCCTGCAGCTTCACCCTCAGGGCCTCCTGGTGCCCAGCCTTGTCTTTGGGGTTGGTCCCCACTATTATATCATGTGCACATGACATTACCCTCTCCTTCCAACGGGGCTCAACCCCCCTCCGGGGGCTTGCGCCAGGAAAAAGTTCTTGTGGGCAGGGACCAATTTCATGGTGGCAACGGTCGGTTTAGTTTGGGATCCAGCAGCCTAGGAAAATGCTGGTGAAAGGCGTCAATAAGATTTTGAGCATGCACACAGTCGCGCGCTGGAACCCAACTGTTCTCTGCAGCATCAAAGCCCTTCCAGGATACTAGGTACTCAAGTCTTCTTTTAACGAGGCATAAGGCAACTATTTCTTCCACCTCCTACTCTGATGCCCCATCCACAAGATAGGCCTCAGGAGTCTCTGGTGGGGGGCCCTCAAACAACGTCAGTTTGCTCTCATAAAACACAGAGAAGATCTGGAATGAGGGGGGAGATCTAGCTAGTATGAGGCATCGCCCACCTTTCTAACAACGCAGTAGGGGCCAATCCTCTTTGGTCCTAGCTTCTTACATGGCTGCTTGATTAGGATGTTATATGCATCAAGCATCATGAGATCCCCTTCCTTGTATGTGGGACCCACTCGGCGCTTCCTATCAGCGTTCTCCTTATATACCTGCATAGCCGCCTCCAAGCTTGTGGAAACCCCTTGATGGAACTTCTTGATTTTCTTGGTAAAGTCCACTACCGCTTCAACCTTAGACCCACATCTGGGCTCCATGTTAAAAAAGGGTTAAAGCCATGGCTGGCGAAAAAAGGGGAACAACTGATCAAAGAATGCAACGTGTTGTAACTAGATTGGGCCATAAGAAAGGTGAGAAGCCCAATCTGTATGATCTGCAGCGGTGTAACACCTCAGAAACTGTTCCAAGGACTGATTCACTCGTTCAGTCTGCCCATCTGATTGGGGATGATAGGCAGTTGAATTGCAAGGGCGAATCTGAAGAATCTTACACATCTCTTCCCAAAAAACAAAGGTAAACTGAGGGCCCAGTCACTGATAATTTCTCGGGGGACCCCATAAAGTGCAAACAAACGGATAATGAAAAAGCCTAGCCATCTCAGCTGCGGTTATGGTTATTCTGCAAGGAATAAAGTGGGCAAACTTCGTGAACCGGTCCACCACTACCATGATGGCATCATAACCATCTGAGACTGGTAAATCCACAGTGAAATCAACCGAGATGGAAGTCAAGGGCCCATCAGCCTTTTGGACTGGTACCAAAAACCCTGATAAAGGTTGACGATTGGGTTTCATCTGGTTGCATACCAGGCACTCCTTACAAAACCGCCCCACCTGAGCAGGCAAGCCCTTCCAATTGTATGTGCAAAGTATCAACTCCAAGGTCTTTGCTTTCCCTGGATGACTAATTGTGATTATATCATGATGGTCCCAAATGATTTCCAGGAGCAGTGGTCCAACAGGTACCCAAAGGCGCCCCTGGAACCACACCATCCCATCCTTTACATGATAGCCCCTGGATAGATCCTCTTGATTTGAAGCGCTCTTTGCCAGTACCATGGCATATTCTCCTGACAGCGGCTGAAAGAGGACGACTTTTCTGAGCATACCATATTCCTCCGCGTTATCCAGAGGTGCAAGCGCTGGCCTGTTATCCAGGGGAGAGGGTTGTAGCGACAGAATTTTACTTGGAGGGATCATAACCTGGGTGTTGTGCACTTCTACCTCCTTGGGGTCAGGGGCTGAAGCAGGGTTGCGGCTCAAAGCATCCAGCAAACCATTATCCTTGCCCTTGGTAAACTCATACGTGAATGCAAATTGGGCAAGGGTCTCATGCCAAAGGGTCTGCAATGGGGTTATGACATGAGGGGCGCGGTAGTACAGCAAGGCATGGTGTTCTGTATGTATGTGAAATGGTTGGGTAGAGCCATGCAAGTGGTAAAGCCAATAGGTCAGCGCCTCCACTACTGCTAGTAACTCCTTGTCATAAACGGCATAATTCAACTCTGGCAAAAACATTTTCCTAGAAAATATATCCTATCGGATGCTCTATCCCATCTTCGCCTACTTGTAACTTGGCGGCCGCGATGGCAAAGTTGGAGGCATCAGTAGACACAATGAACTCCTTTGAAGGGTCGACATGGCGAAGAACAGTCATGGACAACAAGGTGCACTTCACTGCTTGGAAAGCATCCTCCAAAATGGGTGACCACTGAAGCACCTTAGCACCGCTAGCCTTGTATAGGGGAGCCGCCACCTCAGACAGATTGGGAGTGAACTTCTTGAGGAACGTGCACGTCCCCAAAAAGCTCCTTAATTCCTTAACTGAGGTGGGGGTAGCCACTCATGAATCGCCTTCTCCTTGTCTGGAGTTATCATGTGTCCCTGGTCAAACACGACGTTGCCCAGAAACGTGACCTGGGACTTGAAAAACTCACACTTTGAAATTTTCAACGTAAGGTTGGCTGCCTTTAACTGCTCCACCACTTGCCAAAGGTGAACTGTATGGGACTCCTGATCAGGGAAAACACCAGGATATCATCCATGTAGGCGACCGCGCATACCCCTAACAGGTCCCCCAACGCTGCATCAATGCGGCGTTGAAAGATAGCAGGGGCATTCTTAAGCCCAAAAGGCATGACCCAAAAACTGGAAGATCCCTTTTCTGGTACGGAATGTGGTCAACCACTCTTGTTCCTTTTTAATCCGAATCTGATTGAACGCGTTGAGGAAATTCAACTTGGAGAAGACCTTCGTCTTCTCCACATAACGTGTAATCTGCGAATCTAAAAGGATGGGATGGAGGTCTGGTACAGTAACGTTGTTAAGATTACCATAGTCTAAGCAGGGACGTAAGGTACCATCAGACTTCTCCACGAAGAGTAAGGGGGAGCATACAGGGGAGGTACGCTGAAAAATCGCACCCTTGACTAACTGTTCTTTCACCCACACATCCAACGCCTCTTCCTCCTGGACAGTCAATGGGTAAATAGGGGAAGAGATACGCACCATATCTACTGTGAGCTTGAAGTCACAATCAAACTCGGAATGCTCAGGGAGTGCGTTGGCAGATGCTGCATCAAAAGAGGATTCCAAACCTTCCAATAAAGAAGGTATAGGAATTTCCACTGAGGGCTTCTGCATTGAGGCAAGGTGACAAGGGAGACGGTGGGGCAGTGGGGCAATTTGCCCTGGGTGTTCTCTTCTGACAAAGGCACAACAAATGTGCAATCATTATTCATGGTGATGGACTGGGTATTCTCCTTCAGGTTAGTTCTAACGTCAAAGTTCCGCCACCACTCCACACCTGAAATGATAGGGAACGGGAGATTTTTGATCGCACTGAAGTGATCAGACAAGTGGTACTTGCCAACCTGATAGTCCACTGTCCCAATAATCTTCAGAGCGGGAATACCTTGGGACGCCCCTCCTCTAACCACATTACCTGACAAGTAACTCAGTCCAAGGTAGTCGGCTAAGTACTGGTCCATAAAGTTTCCAGAGGCGCCAGTATCCGCCAAAATAGTAGTGGTGAGCTTCCCTAAAGGAGAGGAGAGGGTAGCAGTCAGTAGAAAATACCTGGATTGGTCTTTATTTATGGTATACAATGACAACACTTTTCCAAAAATTTCGTTCTCTGGCTCAAGAACTCCAACAGAATCTGTTTTATTTCAAAAAACGGGGAGGGATATTTGGCCACTCTTAATACTGAGGCCACATACCCCACCATGCCTTCTACAGGGGCATATACTTTATCATATTTGAAACGAAGTTGCTTCTCCACTTCCTGAGTGTGCCGGATCATGGTAGAGGTCAACCGTGGGTTCTTAGGGGTAATCTGATATACTGGAATAAGGTCCTCATCCAGGCCATATAAACTAATAAACGGCTCAGAGGTAGAGACCAGGTTTTCCGTTATAAAACGCGTTTTCTGACGCGAATGACCCTATCCTTTGAACTGCAACGGAATGCCCAATGTTATCCAAGGCCAATACCCCCAGGCCCATCTGCGCTAATTCTGCCATCATTGTCTGAATGCACCAGCGAAGGGAAACTCGTTTCTTGGAGTGGAGTTCAATTAATTCAGCGGAAAGTTGGGGAATCACAACTTAGAGACATTGAAGTGTCCAAATCCACCAGGTACAAACATGAAGGGTGGACTTTCCAGTTGGAGGCAACCATAATAAAGCCGAGTTACTCCAACCTTTGGGCAAAAGAGGAAACAGCGGTGTGGCTAATGACATCCAAAACCCACAGCTAGTTCCCACTGTTTCCACTTTGGAAAAGGTCCGCATGGAGAAAGTTTGTGCACATAAAAAAGGGGGTTGGTCAACTAATGTTAGGAGAGTGTCTTTAACTCTCCAGTTCCCAGCGTGGCAGTGCTCGGTGCACAAGCCCAACACCAGGGAACTAGCCATTAGAATAAAATTAATTATTGTCCCACAGAGGGTGCGAGAGCAATAATGATATAAGCAAAGAAATGCTAGAATTAGCCAGCCAAAAGCGTCGCGGTGCACAAGGAGAGAAGGGGTAAATGACCCAGTTTGGAGGGTACCTAGGCGGACCACCGGTGTGAGAGGTGAGAATTGGATTGTGTAAAGAATGGCAAGGTTAATGGAGCGCGAGACCTCCTCAAAGAGGTTTGCGCACAGGATTGTTAAAAAAGCATAAAGTAAAACAGTATAGCTGGGATAAGGTTTATTTGGGAAGTTGACCAACAAGGAATGTTGATCAGGGAAAACGTATGTAAGCTTGAGAGGGGAAATAGGGGTTATGCCACAGTGGGCCCAAGCACTGACTCACCAATAGGGCAACACTGCTGTCTAAGTTGGTTGAATAGGCTGAAACTGACTTCACTCAAGTGACTGATTGAAGTTGGATTTGACCCACGCATGTTATTTTGAAGATGGAACGGGTTTTGAAACCCAGCTCCTCAACCAACCAAATTGAACCATCCACGTTCATTTGGTAGATTATTCGTTTTAATGCCTGGCTCAACATCAGGGGCTGGGCATTTGGCACACCACTAGTCCCAACCTGGGCATATTTTGTCCAAACCCAGCATTGGTCTAGGGTGTGCCTCAGGTCAGGAAGGGCCTGCAGCTTCACCCTCTGGGCCTCCTGGCGCCCAGACTTGTCTTTGGGGTTGGTCCCCACTATTATGTCATGTGCACATGACATCCCCTGAAAGCACAAACAAAGACTTATTACAGCTTTGTGGAGGGGAAACTTTTAGGCGTGACAGATGCTTTAATATTAAGCTGGTGGTCACTTTAGAATAGAGTGATGTTCATCTAGAAAGCTGTAGAAAAGAGGAGGTAATTGAGCGTCATAATTAGAATTTAAGAAAAGCTCAAGGTGAAAATCAGATTGTTCAATGAACTCACCCAGTTGATAATCTCAGCCAATAAGCGTCAAGGATTTTGAACAAATTTAATTGGGACTTTGGCATAAGTTCAGGGCTTGGATGGCAAATGGAAGGAAGAATGGGACAGAACTTTAGTCCAAACTTTCTGATTGTCTGGGGTGAGTATGGTTTTAGGTTGATAATGTATCTTATTTGCTGCATCTGGAACTGCTTCAGAAAAAGGTTTAGGGAAGGGTTAGGATTGTGCCAATACAGGAAAGTCTTGTGGATGGCATACATAGGGAACAGGAGGTTTGGGAGTAGAGCTAAAGAGGCTGCAAGGGAGGGCATTCTCATTTTGAGAAATAAAAATCAAAACAGGATGGAAAGGTAGTCTATCCTTGGTTCAGGACCAGAATTGGTGATTGGAATAGAAGAGACAACGGAGCAAGGAAATTAGATTTTGAAGTTATATTAGAACTAGGGTGTATTGTGAAAAATGGACAAGGCCCTTCTAGAAATGTGGCTCATTTGGGACCACAAACTGAAAGGTGAGGGTGGGGCCATAGGCGAACAAACCAACCATCAGCTCCTTATAGCACAGCGGGGGTGGGTGGGAAACCCAGAAAAAATGAACCACCACAGAGGTGTCCACTGGTAGCTGAGTGTGAGTTATTGGTATATGGGTGCCCTGGAATGACAGGGGAACAGCTACCGCAATGGCAGAACCAGCCTTTTAAGTAAAGCCTAGATCAAAATACTCCTTATATGAATTTGATAAAGCTGGAAAATTTCATCACCACTTGAACTAATCGATAAAATCTTTATTCATGTGTGGGAACACTTTACCATATACAAAAGGTGATGGATAAAATGCATGTTGCTTTGGAGAGCACCAGGGGCTTTGAGGAACTGCCTGGGAATGTGAAAGATAGAGGTCAAGACCCATAGGCATAATAAATGAGCTTAAGAATTTGGGAGGCTGGATGACCCAATCTAAATGCATTTTCCCATTGGACAGAAATTGCTAGGGGGCTTCACCACTTCCCCATATATGAAGCAGCTGGCTTAGGGGCCAAGAACATCAGGGTTGAGTTTGAAGGAGGAAAATTAGAGTTATTAATTTTATTTCTCTAAATTGAAAATGGTATAAAGTGTTACCAAACGGAAATTTTGATTTCCCTATGTTGATAGTATATATCCGATTAACTATATTGCCACAATCAACATCTAAAGCTTCAAATATCTCCTGATATCCTCTAGCAGCTTATGGAATTGCTCAAGTTCCTCCTAAAAATTTTATTAGATATGTGGTCTTGAAGTAGCATGATGAGAAATTTGTCAGCTGATAACTCAGATCAAGTTGTGTACCAATGAAGTGTTATTGTCAGCTCTTTCAACAGTGATTAGATGCCCTTTTCAGTTTCATTGGTGCTTCTCACTATAATCTGCTCTTATGGTAGGTTTTCATGTAGCATGTCAATGTGTCTCTGATAAGTTAAAATTAATATATTGAAGCACTCAGGGCTCAAATATACTGACACCATCAATTTTAGTTTTTTCATTATGAAATTTTGAGGTATAAAAAATTTTGTCTGGCACCATTCTTTGCTCTCCTGGAATAATCCACAATTCTTCAGAGACAAAGAAAAGTAGATCATTTGAAGCATCTTTCACGCTGGAAGCTTTGTGATGTTTTTTCCTATAGCTGAATAACGGAGATATTTAGAAGAAATGGGATATAAAACAGAAAGTAAAATTATTTTTTATAGCTCTTCAATATTCAGCAGTAAATTATTTTGTATTCTTTCTTGGATTGTACTCTTCTTTTATATTGATAACTCCTTCATATTTGACCTATATTAGTTACCAATGAGCATGTTTTAATGTTAGATGCCTAAAACAATCACAGGAGCTGAAAGTTTCAGACAAATTTATTGGAAGTGAGGAGAATGCGCCTATGGCTTTATTTTGGGAACATTTTTTTAGTACTAGATAGTTATTTTGGGAACATTGGTGTAAGTTTATATGGACAGCACCACCAGCTGGATTGTGAGCAATCTTCTCACATGCGCAAGAAAGGCTATATACCTCCAATGGAGCCTTATTCCCAGACTAGTGACCTATCTCATGTGGTAGATGAGTGATGGGTTAATGTCCTTCATTAAATTTTTGTGGTTGACTAAAATACTAATCCCTTTGAGAAAACCTCCAATAAACATAGATAAATTTATTTTATGGATTCTTTGATGATTCCTAATTTTATCAGCATAATATGAAACTATAACTCAAAGCCGCCTTAATTATATATTATGCCCTCACATTACCCAAATAGCAATGCTAAAATTAGGGCTATGGTATAATAATTGACACCCAATCATGAGGCTCACTTGGGTGTTAAAGGTGGGTCTTGTAGAATTGATAAAGTTGCATCTAATTTTCTAAATCATTTTGCTAACTAAATACTTTTATTTAACTGAGGTAAGCTTACCAGGGGATGGACATAACCAAACTAAAACTAAAAATAATTATAAAAAATAACGATTCAAATGAAACGCCCAAAATGAACGGATTGATTGAATCATACCTAACAAAATATCCAACCAGGTGGGCAGCAAATACTGCTATCCCTCCATGGTGGATGGGGAGGGG
Source organism: Massospora cicadina (assembly GCA_022478985.1). Lineage (NCBI taxonomy): Eukaryota > Fungi > Entomophthoromycota > Entomophthoromycetes > Entomophthorales > Entomophthoraceae > Massospora > Massospora cicadina. The sequence goes on along the minus strand of JAKSZP010009579.1, from coordinate 45,465 downwards.
GATCGGGGGGCTCATCTTCAGCCACATCCATCTCATCCCAGAGTAGGGTGCGTGTTAAGGCAGATAGTAAGGGTGTGGGGGCATCAGCATGGGGTTCAATACCCTTAATAACTGGAACTTCAGAATAGTTGCCAGCCATCATTATACCAAAGATGTATTTGCCCAAAACGTCTTCAGCTTTGAGGTGGGTGTATGGTAATTTAATGAACGTGGCAATGTTGGTTCAGGTTATTTTTGATTTTGGATTCCGTGCTACTGTTACCACATTCTGGATGGCTTCAGTGACGTTTTTGTGTAAAGTTTTAATGTTGATCTTACTTTGTGCAGTAATATTTTTGGGGATGATGGGAGGTGGAATTCCTCCTGAGAGTGCAGCCACAGATTTGGCAGCAGCTTTGTGAAGCAGACTGCAATCTGGTGTGGTGACTGCTTCTACTTCAAGCTTGTGGTCACTGAAAAACGGTTTAGCGTTAGGTTGTGGGACATATTTCTGAGGCAGGAATTTTGCATTCCATTTCTGCGTTACAGAGCCGCTTGAGTTGCAGCATTGGTTCTTCAATGACGTTACCTGATTTGTCAATTTCATCCAATAATTCCCATGGATTTTGGTTGAATTGAATTGGGGAATCAGCGTACAGTTGAGGTTTATTCAATTCATTTGTGGACGCATGGGATCAAACTGGGATCCAATCTGATGTTTGGTTGGATGAATTATTTATGGCATTGGGGCAAGGTGGGTGCTTATTGGTGGCTATAGGTGCAGCTTCAGCATCAGGCATTGGAGGAGGGGAAGGTAGGATTGGACCCCATGCCAGAGTTGGCGCGGGGTTGGCAGCAGATTGGTGGGCGACATGCAAACTTTTGGCGTCAGTGGAAGTTTCTGAGTATGGGCATTTGCATTTAGAGTGGTCTAACTCAAAACAGGATGGACAAATCGTCCGTCCGCCCTCAACGCGGGCCCAGAACAGATGGTCAGGGGCAGATGGGATGGTGGCATGAGGGGGAATTGCTAAAGAAATTTTTGTAAATTCAGGGCTGATCATGGCATATGCCCAAGTCCAGCGAGGCGTGTGGCCCCATTTGGGACCACAAATTGTAAGATGGGGTTGGCGCCATAGGCTGCCAATCCTTCCATCAGCTCCTGATGGAGCACTTCAGGGGGAGGTGGGTGAGCAAACCAGCGAACTGGACCACCAAGGTGGTGTCCATTGGGAGCCAGGTCCAAGTTGTGGGAAGGGGAATATTATTAAATACTAATGGCACTGTTGTCACAGTGGCTGCATCAGCTTCACAGGGGAAGCCAAGATCAAAGTATCCCTTATAAGGGGCGGAAGTCAATAAAACAGGCTGGTGTCATCACCACCTGAGCCATTTTGATAATGGCTTGGTCGTCATAGGGGAAGAATTTCCCATATTTGACCCTAAGGCCAAAATGCATGTTGCTCCGGGGGAGCACCAGGGGGCAGCGGGGCACTGCTTGGGTTTGTGTGAGATGAGCATCGAGATCCTTGGGAGGAATGAATCATACCAGGGGTTTGGAATGGTTGGGCGAGCCAGTCTGAGCGCGTTTTCCTGTTGGATGGAAAATGGAGGGGGAGTTTTGCCTCTGCCCCACGCTGGGACAATCAGCAGTGGATCTGATGACATTGGAGCAAGACTTCAGTGTATGATATAGTGTTTGTTTTAATTAACCAAGTAAATTGCTCGAAAAGTTACGCTGAGTGGAGAGAGGTTATAATGGAAATAATAAACTTATAAAAACTTATAAAATTAGGGTTTTTTAAGGCTTTACTAAGCGCCACAGGGATAAAAGAGAGTTGCTAACTAAATATTCATTTAGTTGAAATCAAATGCTAATTGTTGAAATCAGCACAATATGCACTGAAACATAGGCATCACAAATAGAGAGTACCTAGTGCTATTGAGAGCATTCTAATTTTCCAAACGGTGTATGTCAATTATTGTATTCACTCTATCATTTTTTTCACAGTTATTGTGTTTGTCAAAAGTATGCCTTAGCTCTAATTAAGCCAATATTGAGGCAGATAAGCACCTTCTTAGTGCTAATATTAGGCCCAATCCTCCCAATTATAGGGCATTTTTACCTGTAATTGGGTGAGACAATTGTTATTATTATCAAACCATTAAAAGCTTAATTGGCCTGGGGAAGATTTCATAGCTGATTCCATGACTATCATAGGATTGGCATAGTATTAAAAAGCTCAAATATGTCAGATATTGCCTGGAGATGCCCTAGTTGTGTAAAATACTGCCACTGTCCAACCAATAAAATATCTTATCTTAACTTATCACATCTGTTCTTATCTTATATTATCTTATCCGACTTAAATTTTATTATCTTATTTTATTTTTTTATTTGTTCTTGTCTTATCTTATCTTATCTGTTCTTATATTATCTGTTCTTATCTTATCTTAATCTATCTTATTTTTCTTTCCATATCTTATCTTATCAGTTCTTATCTTGTCTGTTCTTACTTTATCTGTCTTATCTTAAATTTTCTTATCTTATCTCATCTTATCTCATCTTATCTTAACTTATCTTATCTGTTTTTATCTCATATTATCTTATCTTATCTGATCTGTTTCTATATTAGGTTTAATTATATTTTGAGAAGGATGAACATGTGATGGGCACCTCTGGTAAAACAATAAAAAACACAAAAGCACATTAAAAGGCGCCTCAGAGAAGCCATAGTTCCCTCCTGTTGCCAGTGGGACCGCCTGTGGTAGGAAGAGGGAAGGTTTTAGGTATGGATTGTGCCAATACATAACATGAATGATCAAAAGGGTTTAAAACTAGTAATTAACTATAGGAAACATGGAGGAATTAACTGGCGTTGGCATGTTGGCAAAGGGCCAAACAACCAGGCTTGAAAGTGGTCTGTAAGGTGGGAATGGAAGTGAAAAACGGCTAAAAAGGGTATGAGCTGTTTCAGAAAGAGCATCAAGGACTTTAGTATGTACATTTATAAAGCAATTGCTACAACTAAGGCATAAAGAGAAAACTGATGTGCTAATTCAGGGTAAAAGCAAAAATATTTTTAGACAGACCGAAAGCCTGTGTTGTATCCTGGTGGAGAGATGCATAACATTACGCTAGACATTTTTATGGCGGGAAATCTTCCAGATGGTGGACAAAAGATCTATACTGGCCACATACTATACATGAAAATTGAAAGGCGCTGGACCTCTCAGAAGTTTGGTACACCCTCTTTAGGATCTCTATAAATGGCCGCAAATCCTGGGCTGCAATAAAAGATGGTGGGCATACCTCCAAATGGCCTTCTGGGTGGCTAAAGAGTAAGAGATGTCTAGAATGTTGAAATATTCAACATGTGCTATGATATGAGGATGGAGAGGTACCATGTTGTGCACAACAGCTTGCCCACAAACTGCTTGGGTATAAAGGCGGGTAGGGTGGCCCCTCTGGGAGGTGTTACCACTGATGCTGATCCTTCATTATGTGCTCCACATGGTCAGGAGAATTAACTTGAAGTGGGCAGGGGGCCCGTAAGGGCATGCAGAAGAAGAGTGTGAAGTCAGGTAGTGAGTAGTGAATTAACGTGGTCTGGATGTGAAGGCAAAGAGCATGGGTAAAGTTGGACCATGCCGTGCGAGACCAGTGTTGGATAGGGGGTGAGGGGTTAGTTACCTGAGCAATCCAAGAGCCAAGTATCCTGGAGGCATGGTCCACATAGGTGATCAGTCTTATACCTCCATTATGGCGTGGTCCAGAAAGGATGTCCAGACGCAAAAGGGAGGGCAGCCTAGCATAGCCACCATTGTTTGAGGGCCATAGAGTGCTGCAAAGAAGGTGGATGAAAAAGAAACAATGTGAACAGCAAACCAAATGATGGACAGGCGTAGTAAGTTGGCAACCATTACATGGACAGCCAGGATAGTTTGCTGACCTCTGAGGGAGGCGATAGATTTAGTTACTTTGTCTAAAATGTGGTTTACATTACAGAGGCGGTTTATTCTTCTACTTCCAGAAATACTCCCAGGTGGTGTAATGGACCCATAGTGAGCCTGGAAACAAATGGGAGCACAAGAGGTGTGATACAAAATGACTGCATTGGTAAGCAAGCAAGGGACTGTAAAGCAGGCTTAAGCTGCTAATCAGTGGTTGTAGGAAACCATCAAGCCTGGTTCTTACCAAGAAGGATGATATTAGACTTGTTAGCATTGAGGGTTGCATTACTAACCCTGGAATAGCCCTGAATGGTAGCTTTCCAGGACACATATATCATTGTATGTAACCAGCTTACTTGTGCTAGATGGTGCTTACGTCACGGGATCCCACAAAGGTTTTTAATAAACAAAAAATAGCACTACTATAAAATTTGGGTTTTTTGATATTTTATTAGAAGCGCGGGGGTAAAAGGAAAAGTGATCCCTCTCAATATCTGAACAATTAGTATTTAAATTGTTTTGAGGGTCAGGGGGAATTTGAGGATAGTTTCAGAATAGTTTTGATGCATTTCAAATAAGGAAATATGGTATACTCTCCTAGCAGATTGTGGGAAATTTGAGTTACTCTTTGGCGAAATGATAGTCAGGATGGGGTTTTGGGGAAGAATGTACCCATGTGGTAATGTTTTGATTTACTTTAACCAATGACCTCTAGATAAAATACTTTCACCTTGGGAGACCTCTTCCACGCCTATAAAAGGGGGTGGCCCCCGCGTAGGTGCTTGAAAGGACCTTGTTGTGGTTGGGTGAGTACCTTCTAATGGTCACCCCAAGGTCCATCATGTGGTCAGAATAATCTGACCATTTGATTTTACATTTATTGCCTGTGCAGGTTTCATAATGGTGTTACCCAGATTAACAGGGTTCCACTGAGAATCAGCCAGGGTTTTGTCATATGACATCCTTGAAATCATCGTTATCCTTATTTAAAAAGCATATAGGTTCATCGCCAACTTTTAAATGGCTGACACTTCCTTGGTTTGGCTGATTTCGACCCAAGATATTCTTCTTCTGCAGCTGAGAGGGCAAATGTCTGACAATCATGGTTATCTGAGACCCTGACAACACAACTATCAGAAAATGCTAGCACATCAACTGGTGCCTGGCCTTGCGCATAAACACCAGCAAGACGGGCATTAGCATTGCAGAGAAGTGGATCAAGGCTGAAGATGTACTGAAGAGGTCCCAAAGGGGCACCCTGATGGAGATCCCTTTGGGGAAAACCAAATCAGTCAGTAAACCTGAGCCACGTACTGCCATTGTAGCTGATTCAGAATGTAACGTTACTAAATTGATAAATTGAATTGGAAGCTAAAACTTATGGAGGCAAGCCCTAAGGTATGTCCGGTTGACAAAATCATAGGCCTTTAGATAATCTAAGAAAACCAGAGCACTAGTAGCGGGAGATTGACAGATGATGGCTATTTTATGGAAGTTTTACCATGCTAATCTTATGGGTATGAAGCCAAATTGTTTTAGGGGATATTATTTTAGATGCAATCATTCTAAGGCGTTTAGTCATAATTTAGGTAATGATATTGTTATCAGTGTTAGTAAGAGAGATATGGAGCCAGTTTGCTAAATTTTGATTATCCCCATTTAGACAAGGTTACCATATATGCTTTTTGGCCGCCAGGAAGGAGTCAAGTCTTTAAAAGACATTTATTTATTCAGGCTAACAATAGGTTGGATATAGTGTTAAAATATTTCTTATAGAAACCATAAGGAATCCCATCAGGGCCTGTGCATTTTTATGTGGTGCACAACAAACAGCAAACCAGAGTTCTTTCACAATAATTTCTAATAAGTTTGGGTATTAGGTGATGATGCAAATATGTGCATATTTGAGGAAAGAGTCAACTATGGAAAGCATAACAGGGTTGGACTTATACAATTCATAGTAAAACTTATGAGTTTTTGGCAAACGCATCCCCTGTTATATCTGTGATGGATTTTACAGCTGCCTTACCTGAGTATAGGCCATTTTCTGTTTAGTAAAGAAAAATTGGCGGAAAAAAAGGTGGATCATGTTTTACTCATTATAATATTTTTAGCTTTGTTTTAAACACTAACGTGGCGTTGATATTCTCTTATAAGTGTTAAAGTGGATGGAAACTTCGCCCATATGTATTCCCAAGCAGGGAATTAACCTGTAGCAGGGACGAGCTCTTTAAGTAATCCACCTCTTCTAGAGTACTCCTAATAAATGTCAGGGCAGCATGGGAGCACTGCGACGACATGTGGTGCGACTGGGAAGCTGTGTGTGATTTAAAAGCTGATCATGTGGCAAGAGGATTGGCACAGAAAGTCACATACTACTGTGATGAAGTCATGGCTTTAACCCAATGTGAGAACACAGGCAAAGCAAGATTAGATGGGTGAATCTTACTCCATCTAAGCGCCTGTGCCACTGGGTTTGATGGAGTAAAAGACACCAAAATCATTATATGGTCAGAGAAATTAATTTTTGTGGCGATGAAGTTCAAAATCTGGGGGCAAAAAACTCAACAGTGCAAATATGAGGTCTATGCATAACATAGAGAGCAACTTCCCATTATGCACATGAGGGTGAGACATGTTAGGAAGAAGAGGAGAGTGTTTGGGAATGGTGTCATAGAGACTTAGGGTCACCTTAAGGATGCAAAGCTCAAAATGCCTATGTGAGGATCAACCATGGAAGGTCACCAGTCTGTGGCTAAATTTTTCAAACAATAAATATCACCAACCATGATGGTATTAGGTGATATGGAAAGAATTACAACATTTGAAAAAATTTCTGACAAACCTGTGCACAGGTTAAGGTATAAATTCTAATAATAGTGTGTACTTTGTCATGCACAAGAATGTAATGGCCAGTATGAAGCCATTCAAAAAGGAGTTTTTATGAGTTAAATTTAAATTTACTCTATACCCATACTGAAATCCCACATTGCAGCAACCAAATTGACAAGTAGGGAGGAGCGTTCGTTCCCATGCTTCATCATCACCTTATGAACAATGAGTTTCTTATAATTCCAGGATGTCCACATGTAGGTTTTTTAGAAAAATCTTTTTCTTGGCACAGTACAGAGTGCCCTTGAGTCCCACAATGGTAAACACTCCAAGCTGTTATAATTTTATTACACCTCATGTCATGATTAAATTACATGATAGTTGGTAAAGATTGTAAAAACAAAAAGAGCATGAAGAGGCCAAGAGGAACAAGTGATGAATCTGCCTGACCTGAAATATACCCAGGACCAACGCTGGGTAAGGACAAAAAATGAATATTTGGTTCTGGGGGTGCACGTGATGGACATGGGGCATTACTTCGAAGAAGTTGCAAATTAAATTAAGACTAGCCTGTTAGCCAAGGTGTATGAGTGCCAAGTAAGCAATCCAGAATGCTGAGGGGCATTGCCATCTGAATGATCTTATATAAGGCGTTGAGAGAAGTGATTAGGGATCAGTGCCTGGCAACCACTTCACCACCATTCTCAATAGTAACCAAACTGTGTCCATCATGTGGCAGTAGATTCTGCCTCAGTTAACTCTTAGGGACCCATGGAGGGCCCAGTGTGTGCTGAGGTGCCACTGGATGTGGAAAATGTGACAAGGTTATGAAATCTCACCAAGAGGGAAGAAATAATCTTCAATAATATTGGACATCTTGATGCCAGAGTGCATTCACCAAAAGAAACATCCCCACAAGGCCACTCACTCTGTAACCTTATTTAATTATGGTAGGCAGCAGCGTCATAACAATGGTCACTAAAGCCCAGTCATTGCGCAACCCTGGTAACATGGTTCTGGGTAGTGGCAGCAACAAAAAAGGGAAGAATTTTTAACTGTGAAATTGGGTGGAAAGGGAATTTGTTTGTTGTAAAACAAATGTTCTATTAATTGACTGACAACTGTACCAGTGAGGGATAGTTATCTCAAGTACTAGAGGCTTAGAGAATAAATGGGAATGCATGAATGAAGATATAATGATCCCAACTGATTTCAGTGGAACGAGATTTTGCAACTAACTTGATGTCGATTCAACCTTCTACTGGCCAGCCAACTCTTGCTCAAATTTCACCACTAAATTTTTCCTCCCACCATGATTCCGCTTGACAGATTAAAGGCTTCATTCAGCAGTTGACTGGTTGTGCCCATGGCCAGGCTGTGTAGGCACAATCCCATTGGGTATTGAAAAAATTTGTCATCCTCAACTCCACTGGAGTTGGACCCCTTAATGTATTTAGATTTTATGCCTCTTTGGAGGAGCCCAAAATTGCCACTGGGGGTATATGCTCGCCACTTCCCTTATGATTGTGTCCTCTCACTGCTGATATCTCCATGCACACCCCCTAATCCGCTGGAGCAGTTCTTTCATGTTTAAATAGGGGAAGGGGTAACCTTGAGGAAGTACACCATCACCCACCTCTAATCTACCACATGGGCTTAATCGCCTTGGGTTAGAAGGGGAATGTCCGCCTTCTAGGCCCACTTTTTGGTGTGGAACAGTAACTCCATATGATTTAGGCTCAAGGGAGGCTCCCATAGACTTACAGTTTATAGCATTAGCATTGTGGTGCACCTTTTTTTTAAATGAAGATGGTAAATTACATTTGTTAGGAGTATGGGGCTTTGAAACCCATTTGGTTTAACATATTTTCAAATATGGCAAAATCTAATTGCATTAAATAACCCAAGTGTAAGAACACTTAATCTATATTACTACAAAGGATTGTGGTCTATGATTATTGATTGTATTTGGTGCAGTGCATCACCTGATGGAAAGTAATCTCTCAATTCTTTATATTAAATGTTTTGCAACCAACCTTATTTGTTGGTCAACTGGTTTTAATAAAATACTACATTCATTTTACTTTTCAGATGGTCCCTTGGACTGACCTCTTTGAAGACCTCCTCAAGGAGGTTTTAATAATATAATTCAATATATTTTTCCTAAGATAATTATTAACTCTGGTGCACACCTAGGAAAGTCTGGTCCCCTCCAAATTAAGCACCCAAGCACCCTGACAGTAACTTGCACTTGATTATGGACTTTTCCCTGGGTCCAACCAAGCTATAGAATTTTTAGGATTTTTAGTTGTTTATACAATCTTATATATTTTATCCATAAATCCCCTGTGCACTGGCACCTTTGAGGTGCCCTATTCCCTTTAAATCTATTGTCTAGTTCCCTAGTAGTGTGACTGTGCATTCACTACCACCTCCCAGGAAATGAGAGAGTTACAGACACTCTCCTGACACCTTAGGATCAAAGGGAAGGGCTCAATGGCCTTTCTCTTCACTTTCCTTGGGCAATAATGAGTTTTTATTTCAATTAATATACTGGTACACAGGTACATGAGTGTATTCAGCAACCTGCAAGAATGCAGGTTTGGTTTTTTGTTATTTTTAGTTGCAAAAGTTTTTTATTATGGTGCACTTGTGGTGCACCAGCAGCGGGCTCACTAAAATCAGTTAAGATTGGTTGGGGAAACTTGGTTCTGGTCATTGAACAGGATGCATATGTGGGTGTGCAAAGCACTGAGGGTTGGATTGAGGGATAATTGTAACAATCTGATTGGCTAGAAGATTGATATTGCACCAAGGTGGAAAAATCCAGTTTGTCAGCCTAGATCTGTTCTGGTGAGATGGTGGTCACCACCAAGGCGGTGGCCTTGGTGGATGCCCTGTAGTCCTTTTTGGTCTTCATATGTTCCTTTGGGGACACAGATTCAACTTTTATATATATATACCATCTTTTCTTCAACCAAAGGTGTGAAATGTTTCAGTTAAATACTTGTTATTGGTTGCATATTTGTACATTGCCTCAAAGCACACTTGTATGTTTTTACACCCTAATTGACAGGTAAAGTGTCTATTTTAAGACCAAAAGCATAGCAGAAGGTGCAATTGGGTGGTACACTGTCCACCTTTGCCTGTAAAGCACAAGTTAGCTTCCCATCAACTCTGAGGGTATCAAAATGGGAGAATCTAGGGAGATCTTCTGCAATTTGGGCATGTAGTGTAATAATTACAATAGCCTTACCCATACTAAGGTTAGACATAAGTGAAAAATATTGCATTTCAAAAGATTTTTTTTTCCGTAGCTAGCAAGCTTATTACAGAGGTGTTGCTTGATGACTTTGCTAGCCATATTTGTAGGGAGGGAATCAAAAAAATGTTTTGATTGTGTACAAAACATGCTCTTTATTTTACCGCTCATTGTTCATCTGGTATGTCAACCATCATGTGCACCTTTGCATCATCATTTGCCTCTTCCACCATTCCAACCACCAAGGTCTACCAACTATGGGATATAGTGTGATGTGCCACAAAAATAGAATGCCAGAAATACTGGTGCTTATCTCCACAAATCTTTTCTAAGAGGGCCATTGACTCAATCCCCAGGAAAGTATAAGCCCATAGTACACCAAAGATAACAGTTGAGAAAGGGCATATTTGTATATTTGTTACACTTGGTCTACCATCTAAAATTTCTGGTGGGTAATTTACCACAAGTTTGTTATTTTTGCTTGTCTGCCAGATTCTCTGGAGTTTTTCTAACCTTGGGTTATGCAAAAACTGATCCGGTGCCTTTTACCACACTTGTTCAAGCCTTACTATGCTTCAGGTGTTCACTCATCTTATATAGTAGATACTAAACTAATAGTTTTGAATTGAATAAGTTGCAAAGTTGTCACAACATGAAGAAAAATTTTAACTGTTTGTATCTTATAAAATCTTATTTTACCTGTTCTTTTCATATCTGTTTATATATATCTCTGTTTTAATATTATCTAATCTTATCTTTTCTTATTTTATCTTATCTTATCTTTTCTTATCACCTATTCTTATTTTATCTTATCTTATCTTATCTTGTTTTAATTTATTTTAATACCTTATCATATTTACTTTATCTTATCTTATCTGCCCTTATTGATTCTATTCTTATCTTATTTATTTCTAATTTATCTTTCTTATACTATCTGGTCTATTACATTATCTTTTTTATCTTATATTACATATTATATCATATCTTATTGTGGAGTGGTAGCATAGCGAGTTTTTCCTGCTCCACTCTGGGTCAAGTTTTGATTGAAACAGGTTTGAAACCAGCACAGGCTAAAAAAACTCAATGTGTATATTTGTACCAAGGGCAACCCACCTAATTTACCTTTATATTTTATCATATTATTTCTTTTTTCCTTGTTACTATCTTATCTGTTCTTTTTTTTATTATTATTTTATCTGTTTTTATCTTAAATAATTTCATTTGCTCTTTTTCTATCTACTCTTATCTTATTCATTTTTTCTTATCTGCACTTATCTTATCTTATCTATTATATTTTAAAGTATTATTTTATCTGGTCTAATTATATCAATTCTTTTTTAGCACTAGGCGGTCCCAACCTAAAGGGGGTTCTAAATATCATTTTATATTTTAAATTTTAATTTTATCTATTCTCACCTTAAATAGGGAGGATATTCCAGTGGTAGAATATGGACCCTCTACCACTGCCTTCCAAGTTTGATCCTGGTAGATGAACTTTGGGTAGGGGACGATTATGAATGTGTTGGTTTTGTGCACTAATGCCCCAAACTTAGATAGCAAATAGCAAAGGCGGTTCAGGAGTTCCTGGCCTATCATATGCCATGCATGGAGGTTTTCCGGGTTTTTTCCTCCTTTCCCATTCCTTACTTCCCTTCATTGGTCCAGAATTGTCCCCAGGTCAGCCTACCTTAAATAAAAAATAAAACTTATTTTCACCTTACCTGTATCTATCTGTACTTATTTAATGTAATTATTCTTATTTAATCCTATCTGTCTTTATCCTTTCTAACATTATCTTATCTTATCTTATTTGTTCTTAACTTATCCTAGCTACTTTTACTTTATATGTTCTTAAAGATATCTGTTTTTATTTTATCTTTGAATTTAATTTATCCTTATTTCTCTGTTCTAGTTTTTATATTCCTATCTTATCTGTCCTTATTTTACCCATTTTTATCTTATATGTTTTTATCTTATCTGTTTTATCATTTTATTTCTTATAAGTTCTTATTTTAATTTTTATTTATTCATCTGTCATAACATTATCTTTTTTTCATTTGTTCTTATCTTTATCTGTTTTTGTTCTCTGTTTTTATTTTCTATGTTCTTATCAAATATATTTAATTTTATCTGTTCTAATTCAATATGTTCTAATATTATCTGTTCTTAATAGCTGTTCTTATTTTTAGCTGTTCTACTTTTATCTGTACATCTCTTATCTATTTTTATCCTCTCTGTTTTTTATCTTTTCTTACTTTAACTATTCTAATTTTTCTTTTCTTATTTTATCTGTTCTTATTTTATCAATTCTTATTTACTGTTCTTACCATTCTATTTTAATGATATCTGTTTTTATCACTTCTTATCTTATATATTTTTTACCTTATCTATTATAAATTATCTATCTTTATCTTATATGTTCTTATCTTATCTGTTTTATTCATAGCTTTTCTATCTGGTTTTATCTTGTATCTCTCTCTCTGCTTGGCGTAACTTTCTGAGCAATCTATTTGGTAAATTATAAAGCAAACACTTAATTGCACACCAAAGTCTTGCTCCAATGTTGTTGGATCCCCCACTGACTGTCCCAGCGTGGGGCAGTGGCGAAACTCACCCCTCCATTTTCTTTTCAACAGGAAAATGCGCTCGGACTGGCTTGCATAGTCATTCCAAACCCTTTGACAATTTGTTCCTCCCAAGGATCTTTATGCCCATCTCACTTGAACTCAAGCAGTGCCCCACTGCCCCCTGGTGCTCCCCCAGAGCAACATGCGTTTTGGCCTTAGGGTCAAATATGGGAAATTCTTCCCCTACGATGACCAAGCCATTATTAAAATGGCTCAGGTGGTGATGACACCAGCCTGTTTTATTGACTTCCGCCCCTATAAGGGATACTTTGATCTTTGCTTCCCCTGTGAAGCTGATGCAGCCACTGCGGCAACAGTGCTGCTAATTGTCAGGGTAAAGCCTGACATTAGAGGAATTCCTAAGATTTTAGATACAATTCATCATATCAAGAGGATTTGTGCTGAAGTTAGATCAATTATTTGCATATCAAATAATGATTGCAATGAGTTTTTCAGTTAATGCTTAAATTACCCTAATTGCAATGATATTGAGTCAATTAATTGCACCAAAACGAATTTACAATGAGACTGAGACGATTCCTACTGTTTTCAAAATCACATGCAAGGCACAATACCATAAGCTCAAAAGAATTATAGTGCTCCATTCAAATAATCAATTAAGCTTAGGAAAGTCCAGGAAGTTGGATGGGATATAAAACCAAACTATTCAGATGGTTAGTCTTTTCAATCAATAAAATATTATCATATGCTAAACTTTTTAAATACATATTTTCATTATAACAGTTCCATATACCGTATAGTTAAAAAGCTATACAGTCTAACCAATAATTTTAAAAAGCTATAACTATGGGTGCAGAAACACCTATACCAGAACAAATCCCTCTTCCATTACTTCCACGTCCAAACATAGCTGGTGTACTAGCTTTAACAGGAATGGGAGTGGTTGAAGAAATCCTTCCTTCTTTAGGGTTAAACTGCCCAATTGCCCTTACCATTCTCTAAATGGTACGCATTTCCCCTTTGTTATACTGGACCTTTAGCTCAGGGTTAGCAGGCTCACTGCTTGCTATGACAAACTGGGATAAAGTCTTATCAGTCCCTGACAATTTGACCGCCAAGTTTTACAAAGTATATCCTGCCGCGTTTTTATTACTGGGAGCTTTATCATTTGCTTTATTGATGAAAGGTTACCAGACATTGACACGGATGTTATTCTCCATAAAACAAGATGATTCAATTTATAAAGAAGAAATAGGACCAAGTCAAGTTCAAACAGTGACTGTGGCTAACCATGCGCCCATGAACTATCCTATGGTTCCATTACCTCAAAAATTAACATTAGCTGATGTGAAAGGAGGACTTACATTGTTGGGGGCGCATTTTAAAGCATATCCTGAGAACTACTCAGATGATGCACGGAAGGTAATGGCGGTGGGTTCTCAACTCTCTGGAGATGCTTTGGGTTGGTTTACCAAAGCTTTGGAAGAAAATGAGAATTTGTGCATGAATTATGAAGAGTTTAAAAGCCAGTTGCTGGATGCAGCAACTCCTGCTAGTACCAGATTACAGTCATGCATTGCTTTGATGAACCTTCGGCAGGAAGGTCAAACTGTTGAGAGATATAAGAAAAAGTTTCTTGAGGTCTTCCAGAAGACTGAGTTAGACGATGAAATGGGAGCACTTTACTTCAGACAAGGGTTAGAAAGTCATATGTCAGATTTGATCAGACACCACCCCAATACCCTGCCTTTAAAAGATTTGCTTGGACTCACTGCAAATCTGGTTATGGGTAGAACTCCCATGTGGCAAGAGCCTCCTTACAAAAAGAAAATTACCAACATGAGCCATGGGGAATATCAACGTCATCACAAGGAAGGATTGTGCTATTTTTGCCATAATCATGGTCATTTAGCTTACCAATATCCAAAGAAAGGTAAAGCTTCATCAGTTGCCTTTACAATTAAAAATGAAACTCAATCTTACCCTGTTTTGCCTATACGTTTGATAATGGGAGATACTATATTCCATACTGAGGCTTTACTGGATAGTGGGGCCTCCAGGAACTTTATATCAGAGGAAATGATAAAAAAGTTGGGAGTTTCAACTGGGACTAGAACACTGACCATAACCCTGGGAAATGGGGTGCAGTCCATTGCCTACTGTTGTGCACATCCTATAAGTCTATTAGTCAGTTCCCTGAAAATTGAGATTGAAATTTGGATTCTAAAGAGTACTCCCCAGCCTGTAATCCTTGGCTTTCCATGGTTAGGCTAGATGGAACTCCAACATGACTATGGCAGAAACACTGTCACAGTCAAAGTGAATGGAAAGAGAGAAGGATGAGCTGTGGGATCCACCAATGGATGCCACAAATAATATATTCAAGTGAGATATTTTCTTAATAAAAGTATAAAATAGCACTTATTAAAGTTTTTTATGTTTTTTATTATTCAGGCAGGGTAAAACCAGGAAAGGTCCCTTTCTTGATACTAGTTTTTCCTATTTAAACTAGTTCGAATTTTGAGACCAGGGGTATTCAAGGCAAAAGAATGCAAAGCTCAGTTATCTAAATTAGGAAATATAGGCTTTTGGCCTATCAGATTGAAGATGAAAAAATTTTGGAGGCAAAACCAACCCATGCGGTGACGATTTGATGAATTGTAATTAATCACCAGTGAGTAAAATCTTTTCACCTCAGTGGTGGTCAGACTTGGATGGTAATGATTGGGTAATTTGATGGTGGTCAGACTCAGATGTTAATGATTGGCTAATTTTTACCCTATCATCCTTGAGTAAAATCTTTGCACCTCGGCGATGGTTAGACTTGGATGGTAATGATTGGTTAACTCGCACCCAATCATCAATGGGTAAAATCTTCTTGCCTTGCAGAGGTTCAGATCCATGCGATATTATACTCCTCAAATTTGACCAAGGAGTCAGAGTAATCCTATTATTAACTATTACCTTTTTAAGCCGATTTTTATGATAAATCATATTTTTCTGGTTGTTGGGATTCCACTGATAATCCACTAAGGTCTTTTTGCTGTGGGTACTCATAGTGTTGTTATCCACAATATTATTAGAAGATTGGGCAGGTGATGGGCCAATCATAGTAGCAGATTTGGGAGCACTTATACTCCAACATTCTTTTTCTTACATCGAAAAGGAGAAAGTCCAACATGGGCGTTGAGTAAGGGTATGTTTCCAGGGTTGTATGCTGCAGAATCTCCCAAGGTTCTATTGGAGGCATGCAAAGGAATGATTCCAGCATATCTTAAGGCATGGTCTGAAGGTGTTTAGTGAAGAAGAGGCAAAGATTCTGCCATCCCATAGCATTTTTGATCATTCAATAGACTTGGCAGAAGGGAAGCAGCCTACTCATGGACCAATATATAGCTGCAACCAACGGGAACAGGTGGCATTATGCGAGTACTTGGATACTATGTTGGAAAAGGGGTTCATTCAAGTTTCTCAGTCTCCATGTTCATCTATACTTTTATTTGTAAGCAAGAAAGATGGAGGTTTGCAACCCTGCATAAATTATCAAAAGTTGAATGATATCACCATAAAGAACAGATACCCTTTACCTGATGCTGACTACTTGAGCGATCAGTTTTATGGGGCTACTATCTTTTCAAAGGTGGATCTGAGGGATGCATTTAACCAGATCAGGATTAAGGAAGGTGATGAATGGAAAACGGCTTTCAAGACGCGGTTTGGGTTGTTTGAGTATCTTGTCATGCCGTTTGGCCTTTGCAACGCACCAAGTACATTTTAACAAATTATCAATACAGTTTTGGGTGGGTACATGGACCAGTTCTGCGTGGCATACCTGGACGATATTTTGGTGTATAGAAAGTCTCAAGAGGAACACCCTCGACATCTGCAATTGATCTTTAAGAAATTCCAGGAGTATAACCTTCATGTCAAGCTTTCAAAGTGTGAGTTTGCTCAGGAAAAAGTTGAATTTCTTGGTTATGTTGTTGGAAAGAGTGGGTTTACCATGGCATCTAGCAAAGTAGATGCTATCACATCCTGGCCTACAACTAATAGTCAGAAGGAAGTTCGCAGTTTCTTGGGTTTGGCAAACTTTTGTAGGGATTTTATCAAAGGCTTTTCTTCTATTGCATTACCCTTGACACGGCTCACATCAGATGGTGTTCCATATAAATGGTCCCAAGCGGCGGAAAAATCTTTTACTGACTTAAAGTCTGCCTTTGTTTCTGCACCAGTGTTGTCCATGCCCAACTATGATAAGCCCTTCGTGGTTGAGACTGACGCTTCTAGATATGCACTTGGGGGGTTTTATTGCAGGAGGGGGATGATAGTAGGCTTCATCCCATAGCCTACTATTCCAAAAAGTTTATCCCTGCTGAATGTAACTACCCTATCTATGACAAAGAGATGCTGGCAAAGGTTCAGACCCTTAAACATTGGCGACGGTACTTGTGTGGGGCAAAACACCCTGTGAAGATCATGACTGACCATAAGAACCTGACATACTTCTTTACTCCGCGCCAGCTAAATCAGCGGCAAGCTATATGGGCCCTTACCCTTGCTGATTATGACCTGAAAATTGGATACAAGCCTGGGAAGGTTAATGTGGTCCCATATTCTCTAAGTCGTCGCCCTGATTTAATGCCTGCAGAAGGGGAGATCACAGAATATAACACACAGGTTTTACTAAAAACATGGAACCCAGTGGATCAGCTCTCTCACATGATTTTTGTGGGACGGGAAGATAGTATTTTGAAAGCCCAAAAAGAAGATGCGTTTTGTCAAGGTGTGAAGGCTGACCTGAGTCAGGATTTAAATAGTGGATGGTACCTCAAGGAATACTCTCTGAAAGGACATTTGGTCTGTTGGAAGAAATGCCTTTATGTTTCTAAAGGATCCCAACGAATGAAAAATATTACGTGAATACCATGACTCAGGAATGGCTGGACATTCTGGACGAAATAAGATGATAACTCTCATCCAGAGAACTTACCGCTGGCCTGGGTTGGTTTGAGATGTTAGTAAGTACCTGGCTGGATGTGAGATTTGTGGGCGTACTAAGGCTAGGAGGGGCCATCCTGAAGGTCAGTTGGAACCATTGAAGTTTTCTCAAAAGCCTTGGGAATCAGTTACCCTAGATTTCATCGTTGAGCTACCCCGTTCTCAGGGGTATAATTCAGTTTTAGTGGTAGTTGACCATTTCACAAAAATGGCTCACTTCATTCTTACGACCACCAATGTCACAGCTTAGAGACAGCCCAGCTATTTATAAAGAAGGTTTTTTTATATCACGGAATACCCAAGGAGGTTATCTCTGACAGAGGCTCACAGTTCACTTCTCGCTTTTGGAATCAGGTTATGTCAGATCTTGGTATTAAGAGATGCCTGTCTACTGCATATCATCCTCAAACTGATGGACAAACTGAGCGGGTCAATCAGGTGCTGGAGCAGTACTTGAGATGTTACGTGAATGCTGAGCAGGGTAATTGGGTTGAGCTGTTACCAATGGCTCAGTTTTGTTACAGCAACATGGACCATGCCTCCATTAGAATGTCACCTTTTAAGGCTAACTATGGATATGACGTGAGTTGGGAACCACTGCTAACTACTGAAGTGAACAATCCATCAGGAAGAGAATTTCTGAAGGATATTCATCAGACCCATGCATTATGTCAAGCAAATTTAACTCGAGAAGTGCAGACTTACAAGGATTTTGCAGATAAAAAAAGAGTGCCTGGGAAGATGTTAAAAGTTGGGAGTGAAGTTTATTTGGATGCTCGCAATGTTCCATTGGATGTACCATGCTGGAAATTAGCCCATCGGCATGTAGGGCCATATAGGATAAAGGAGGTCATTGGGAAGGTTGCCTACCGAGTTGCTTTACCTGAAGAATGGAAAATTCATGATGTCTTTCATCGATCACTCTTGTACAAGAAGGATGGTAGTTCATTACCTCATCAGAAATTTAAAACCACTGCCCCCCTGATTGATAGTCCATATCCAGAGTATGAGGTAGAGGATATAATTGGAAGACGTAAGCATTGTTGGACAATGCAATTCCTGGTCAAATGGGTTGGTTTTCCTGCAGAAGAGAGCACTTGGGAGCCTGAGGAGAACTTAAAGAATGCAGGCAATATGTTAAATAAATGGAAGAAGAAGGCCTTGCAGGTAGCTTCAGCCCTGGTGGGGGATGATGTCAGGGTAAAGCCTGACATTAGAGGAATTCCTGAGATTTCAAATACAATTCATCATATCAAGAGATTTGTGCTGAATTTAGATCAATTTTATGCATATCAAATAGTGATTGCAATGAGTTTTGTTCAGTTAATCGCTTAAATTACCCTAATTGCAATGATATTGAGTCAATTAATCGCACCAAAACGAATTTACAATGAGACTGAGACGATTCCTACTGTTTTCAAAATCACATGCAAGGCACAATCCCATAAGCTCAAAAGAATTATAGTGCTCCATTCAAATAATCAAATAAGCTTAGGAAAATCCAGGAAGTTGGATGGGATATAAAACTAAACTATTCAGATGGTTAGTCTTTGCAATCGATATAGTATTATCATATGCTAAACTTTTTAAATACATATTTTCATTATAACAGTTCCATATACCGTATAGTTAAAAAGCTATACAGTCTAACCAATAATTTTAAAAAGCTATAACTATGGGTACAGAAACACCTATACCAGAACAAATCCCTCTTCCATTACTTCCACGTCCAAACATAGCTGGTGTACTAGCTTTAACAGGAATGGGAGTGGTTGAAGAAATCCTTCCTTCTTTAGGGTTAAACTGCCCAATTGCCCTTACCATTCTCTAAATGGTACGCATTTCCCCTTTGTTATACTGGACCTTTAGCTCAGGGTTAGCAGGTTCACGGCTTGCTATGACAAACTGGGATAAAGTCTTGTCAGTCCCTGACACTAATATCCAATAATATTCCCCTCCCAACAACTTGGACCTGGCTCCCAATGGACACCACCTTGGTGGTCCAGTTCTCTGATTTGCCCACCCACCTCCCCCTGAAGTGCTCCACCAGGAGCTGATGGAAGGTTTGGCAGCCTATGGCGCCAACCTCATCTTACAATTTGTGGCCCCAAATGGGGCCACACGCCTCGCTGGGCCTTGGGCGTATGCCACAATCAGCCCTGAATTTATGAAAATTTCTTTGGCAATTTCACCTCGTGCCACCATCCCATCTGCCCCTAACCATCTGTTCTGGGCCCATGTCAAGGGCGAATGGACTATTTGTTCATCCTGTTTCAAGTTAGACCACTCAAAATGCAAATGCCCATACTCAGAAACTTCCACTGACGCCAAAAGTTTACCCAACGCCCACCAATCCGCCGCCCACCCTGCACCAACTCTGACATGGGGTATGATCCTACCTTCCTCTCCTCCAATGCCTGATGCTGCAGCTGCACCTACAGCCACCAATCAGCATCCATTTTGCCTCAGGGCCATGCATGATTCTTCCAATCAAGTGCAGGATTGGACCCCAGTTTGATCCCAGGCAAATTCCAGAAAACCAGCCAATCCTTAACCATACGCCGATTCCCCAATCCAATTCAACCAAAATCCATGGGTTTATTGGATGAAATTGACGAATCAGGTAACATCATTATAGAACCATCACTGCAAGTCGAGTGGCTCTGTAATGCAGAATGGGATGCAAAATTCCCGCCTCAGAAATATGTCCCACAACTTAATGCCAAACCATTCTACAGCGACCACCAGCTTGCAGTAGAAGCAGCCACCACACCAGATTGCAGTCTGCTTCGCTTAGCTGCCACTAAATCTGTGGCTGCACTCTCAGGAGGAATTCCACCTCCTGTTATCCCCATAGATCTTACTGACAAAGTAAGATCAACATGAAAACTTTACACAAAAACGTCACTGAGGCCATCCAGAACGTGGTAACAGTAGCACGAAATCCAAAAGCAAAAATAACCTGAACCAACATTGCCACATTTGTTAAATTCCCAGACTCCTGCCTCAAAGCTGAAGACGCTTTGGCCAAACACTTGTTGGCATTATGATGGCTAACAACTATTTGGAAGTTCCAGTCATCAGGGGTATTGAACCCCATACCGCCGATGCCCCCACACCCCTACTCTCTGCCTTAACACGCACCCTACTCTGGAATGAGATGGATGCAGCTAAAGACAAGCCCCCAAGCCCCCCTCCCCATCCACCATGGAGGGATAGCAGTATTTGCTACCCACCTGGTTGGATATTTGTCAGGTATGATTCAATTGATCCATCCATTTTGGGCGTTTTGTTTAATTTTTATTTTTATTATGATTTTAGTTTTAGTCTGGTAATGTCCATCCCCAGTCAGCTTACCTCAGTTAAATAAAAAACATCTGGTTTTATCTTATTAATTCTTATTTTTTCTATTATAACTTTGACTATTTATAATTTTACCTATTTTTTACTTGATTTATATCTTACCTGGTTTATTTTTATTGTTTTTACTATATTTGTTCCTATTTTATTTGTTGTATCAAATCTATTCTTATTTCATCTGTCAAAAATTTATCAGTTTTTCTTATCTGTTCTAGCCTTTAACTATTCTTATTATATCTAAATTTATTTATATGTCCTTATTTTATCTGTTTTTATCTTATCTGTTCTTATATTACTCATTATAATTTCATCTTTTATAATTTTATTTGATATTTCATTATTGTTCTTACCTTATCTGTTTTATTTTATCTGTTCTTATCTTATTTATTTATCAGTTCTGTTTTTGCTTTATCTGTTTTATTTTATTGTTTAATTGAAGAAAGGGGTACTGAGATAGTGGGCTAGCATCCTACTATCACCCCTCAGGATGCAGGTTTGAATATCGTTGTGGCAGAGATTGTATTTCTGTGCCAAGAGGATAGCAGTATATGTAGATTTGTGCACCATGCTTCAGTCTGACTAAGTGAATTAGTGAAGTTGGATCATGTGATACTGGCCTATCAGAACACATGCAGTAAGGTGTTTCCCCCAGTACTTGGGCTTTGTCCTCCACTCCTATATTTTTGATCCCTACTCCCTATCCCTTCTATTGATGCAGTATATTTGTCCCATGGATGGTTCACCTCAAATAAAAATTATTTATTTTTTGTAATTTTATCTACCCTTATCTTATTTGAACTTATCTTATCTTCTCTTATTGTTTATATTCTTTTTTTATTTGTTATTACTTTATATATTCTAAAATAAATTTTCTTACTTATTAGTTTTTGGTTTATCTATTCTTATATATCTTATCTTATCATTATATTATCTTATCTTTGTTTAAAAGTAATTGAGGTAAATTGACATTAGATAAATGCACTGTGTCAGGTTTTTACCCTGTGCTACTTTTATACCTGTTCCAATCAAAACCTACCTTGAGTGGTAATAGGAACCACACCAATATGCTATCCACTCCTCTTATCTTAACTTATTCTATTTTTTTATCTTATCATAGCAATGCATAGCATATATTATATTACCTGTTCTTTTTTTATTGTTTATTTTTTGCGCTTATTTTATCTATTTTTACTTTATCTATTCATATCCTATCTGTTCTTATTTTTATTTGTTTCTCTCCTCTTTGTTCTTATTTAATTTTATTTGCTTTTATTAATCTTATTTTATCTTATTGTAATGGTCAGGTTTGCGCCAATATGCTATTAATGAATTGGGAAGTATGAGCCAAGTCATTGACCATACTAGGGACAGCCTGCTGAAGCCCATCATCAAACCCTTCCACCATGCCTTGTCATTGCCACATATTCCTTCACCACTACTCCATGACGCTGAACATCAACAGCAGGGTCTGGACCAGGAAAGGGCTGAGAATGACGCCAACGCCACGCCAAGTTAAATAGTTGAGCTCATAATTCCAATCTAACACTTTAAAATTTTTTTATAAAAAAATCTTTTTATTAGAAAGTGATTACTTTTATTTAATTTTATGTTATTTCATAGAAGACACAAATGGCTACTCAGGGCTGTGACATTCCCCAATAAATAGCTCTTCACAAGTATTGAATAAGCTCCCTCCTATGCTAGGCTCTCTCAAACCCATTTAACACAACACTTGTGAAGACTCCACATCCCAACAGATCATCATCTACACAATGCATAAGCCCAACGTCATTTCACAGATGCAATTCCAAGTTCAGGATGTTGAATTTCACCAGCTCCTACTTCCCTGAGTTTGAGGCCCTTGGATTAAAGCAACATTAGGAGAACGCCACCAAATCCAAAGCAATGTACAATTCAGGTTTCTTCTGATCCATTAAATCACCCCCTGTGAGGCCCAAAACTCCTGGAACTTCCCTGGGCATTGCGCACAGTCTTCCTTCATCTGCCATGTTACCTTCTCCGCCGGATAACCTTTCCACTTCACCAGAAGTTGCTGCTGGCCTCTCACCCATCTCACATCCAATATCTGCTCCACCTCATATTCTGGCACATCCCCTTCCCTAGGGTTTTGAGGTCCCTGTTGATCCAGACCTATTCTCTTGAATGCCCATAATTGGGAAGCGTGAATCACCAGATGGGCCTTGGAACCTATTGGCATACTTAATTCAAAGGCAACCTGGTTAATGGCTCAGATGATCCAGTATGGGCCCAAAAACTTCAGTCCCAGCTTATGACTCTTAACTGGAACAGCATAGTTTTTAGCCACTGCCAATAATCAGTCCCTAGGCTCAAACGCTGGGTCCAGTGCTCTTCATCTATCTGCCTGTTGCTTCTGCTGAGCCACCACCTGATCCGGATTCTCCTGTGGCTTCTTCCTGATATCTGCCATGGTACGCGCCATCTCATCCACCCCCTGACACAAACCGCCCATGGATCCCCCATTTGATCTGGGATTGAGACCATGATTTGCAAAAAATGGTGTCATTTCCATTGAAGATTGAGAATTATTATTGTAAGCGAACTGAGCCATCTGAACCCATGAAACCCAGTCATCTTGCCAATCAGAAATGTAACACCAGAGATACTGCTCAAATATCTGTTTCATCCTCTCCGTTTGTCCATTGGATTGAGGGTGGTACACCAAGGACCAACCAGGCCTAATTTCCAAATTCCCCAGCAAACTCGACTAGAATTTCAAGGCAAATTGTGGACCACAGTCCAAAATGATTTCCTCAGGTAAGCCATGCTGGGCGAATACTTCATCAATGAAGATCCTTACTGCATTCTTTGCTGAAAAACTCCTGGTGCATGGGAAAAACTCAGCATATTTGGTCAGTCTATCCATGACCACCATAACTGTATCCTTCCCCTGCACCTTCAGAAGACCCATTATGAATCAATGCTAATTGAGCTCCATGGCGCATGTGGTATCTGTAGGGGGTTTAACTTACCCAATGGCAATTCCCTTGAGGGCTTTGCTTTCGCACATACCAAACACTCCCCATATACTTCTTGACATCCCTACGCAGACCCAGCCACAGATAATCACATCATACCAACTCCACCATCTTAATTACTCCTGGATGACCTGCTATTGATGATCATGAGAGACCCATATTACTTGCCATTGTAACAATGGGGTAAGCACCCATACGCGAGAATTGTGTTAGAACACCCCACGTCTCTTCATGAAGGCCTTATGGCGCTTGTTCAGCTATCCCTCCATCATCTCAGCTTTCAGGCGCCAGCCTAATTCTGACCTCATTTGCTTCTGGCGGACGTCCTCGCCCAACTCACTTTCCCCACCCTCAAGCATCGCAAATTGGTCCAGTTAAAACATAGTGGCTGTATTAAACTCCTCCAATTCCTCCTTCTTATACACTAAGCCCCCTTCTTGACTCAACCAGTCTGCTAGGACATTTGCCAATCCTGGCCTGTATTCTACCCATAAGTGATACTAGACTAGCTCCACATGCCATCTGGCTTGCCGCTGGTTCATCTTCCCGGGTTCATGATAGTATTCCAATGCTTTATGATCCGTTCAAATAACAAAAGGGTATCAGGCATAGAGCAGGTAGTGCTGCTATTCCTACAAGGCTGCCATCACCGCCAGAAGTTCCTTATCATATATCGATAATAAATTTCAGCGAGGAGCATTTTGCAGCTAAAGTAACACACAGGGTGTTCCAGACCATCTTCCACTTCCTGAAGCAACACTGCACCTATGGCATAATTTGAGGCATCAGTTTCCACCACGAATGGTCTCCCAGGATCCAGATGGGCCAAGTCAGGCGTAGTAAGTAACTTATCCTTTAGTAATTTTAAATGCCTGCTCCTCCTTCCTTCCCCACACAAATGGGACATCCCATGTTAGGAACGTGAGAGGTAAGGCCACTTGGGATAGATTCTTCACAAACTGAGGTAGAAAGTTCAGTGTTCCCAAAAACTCTGAACCCCATTTGATCAGTAGAGGCCTTCCATGCTTGCACTGTGCGCAGTTTATATGGACATACCCCCAATCTGTTCTCGAAAACTGCGTTGCCTAGAAATGTCACCGAGCTTCAATTGAATTCACACTTGGAAGGTTTCAATCTCATACCCATTTGGCCTATTGTCCCCAGAATTTCCTGGACATCTCGGACATGATCTTCTCTGGACCTCAAAAACACTAAGATATCATCCATATAGGCGGCACAGCATTGACCGATCATTCCTCCAAGGACATGGTCAATCATCTGCTGGAACACCGCCAGAGCATTCCTAAGACCGAATGACATCATGCTATACTAATACACCCCAGGTGACACTTAATAGCTGTGTATAGCTGATGTTTCAGTCTCACCGGTACCTGATTGAATGCATCTGTGAGGTCAATCTTTGTAAAAATGGTGAATCTGGTAACCATTGGGAGGATATCCTCCAACAAAGGCATTGGATACAGATCAGGCTCAGTGACTATGTTCAGCCGTCAGAAATCCATGCATGTGCATAGTTCATCACTCGCTTTGGCACCAGAAAAGTCGGAGACACCATTGTCAACTTAGAAGGTTTGTTCAAACCTTTGTTCAACATAGATTTCACATGGCCCTCCAACGCTTCTTTTTATCTTTCATTAAGAGAGTATACCTGGCATCCCCTGAGAAGCTCCAACTCCTCCTTGTACTGGAATGAAAACGCAAAAGAACCCATAAGGGGAAAAAGCGAGCTCCAGATAGGACCAATTACACTTACAAATCTGTTATATTCGGCTGGTAACTCTACCTCCTGCATTCCCCCCAAGTTCCTGCGTCTACTCAGAACATCACTCCCAACCTTCATCTTCCATTTCATCTGAGGCTTCATCTGCAGATTCAAAGTAATTGTAATATGAGGCAAATCAACCTTGTGCTGGGCTTGATGCCACCATCGCATCCCCAATACCACAGGTTGGGCCAGAGTTCTTATTGCACAGAATCCCTCTTTGAATAAAAATGGGTTCTACCAAACAACTACTAAAGGCTTTTAATGCCATGAGGGAGCTCTCCTCGACATATCAGCAAACACCACCTCAGGACCCCTCTTCATTTTCAACTTCAAACGTTCTGCCAAGGAGAATTCCAAATAGTTTTCCTCATTCCCTGTATCCACTAGGGCCAACACCCTCTCCATCTGACCTTGCGAATATAACTCCACTGGAGTGAATAGCCAAGGGTAAAGCAAAGAAATAAATTTAATGTTTAAAGCATTCTCAGATTACAAATTTGCAGGTAAGGTGTGTCTAGGACTATAACTCTTCCCAGGTCCCTGACCTCCTATTCTACCTGACTCCTCACCATTTCCCTGGCGGGACCCTCCATGAATATTTCCAAAATTTCTGGGTGATCCCTGCCAGCCTTTTAGACCTCAAATAGCTACTGAGGGTGACTGGCCCCTTCCCAAAACATATAATCTTCCCACCAGTTTCGCGCCAAGGCCAGTTGTTTCTCTACCTGCACCCCTAACACAATTTCTATCACCAACGTACCCTTAACTTTAGCAGCCGCTATGGCAGCTAACATATCTACTTGCAGCCCCTGTCAAAACATTCGCAATGATTGTGAATCCAAGACATGTGCTGCTTTTGCCAATGGACAAAAATCCGCCCATAAATTTCCACCAATCCTCACCCCTGACACACCGTCAGCAGAGCTGACCACGCCTTGTCCTGCGCCTCATCTGGACAGGCAGCCTGGTCAATCCAATTGACACACTCATCCATGGATCCTGGAAGGCGACCTTGCTCCTTAATCAACTCCTGCACCCACCCAGCCAGATCTGAGGGTAGTGCCTCCACAATTTGCGCAATCTGCAGCGAGAAAGGGGTCTCCCCTCCTGTTTCTTGAGCCAACCGCGCCTGAAAATGAATCCTTTATACCACTTGGTGGATCTTCTTCAAAGCTTCCATGGGCAAAGCAGCCCAACCTTTTGGAGATGCAGAACCTCCATGACTCTCATCCATCTTCATGGGACTCATGCCACACACTTGAACCACCTCTCTTATTATGAATTTTAGTTAGAAACTCACCATCACCATTGTCAACACATAACGATACCATTCCTCCCCTCCTGGGGCCACCACCTCTTCTTGGGGCCCCAAAAAACCGACAAAAATGTATTTGAGTTGCATCTAATGTAACGGGTGGGTTCGCGCCAATATGCTATGAAAGAATTGAGAAGTAAGAGCCAAGTCACTGACCATACTAGGGACAGGCCTGCTGAAGCCCATCCCTGAACCCTTCCGCCATGCCTTGTCATTGCCACATATTCCTGCACCACTACTCCATGACGCTGAACATCAACAGCAGGGTCTGGGACCAGAAAAGGGCTGAGAATGATGCCAACGCCATTCCAAGCTCACTAGCTGAGCTCATAATTCTGATCTGACACTTTATATTTTTTTAATAAAATATCTTTTTAATAGCAAGTGATCACTTTTATTTACTTTTCTGTAATTTTGTGAAAGATGCTTCTGGCCCTTCAGGGCCACAACATTCCCCAATAAATAGTTTCAGCGCTACAGTTCTTTGGACTGGCACCAGGGTTTGCAGTGGCTCAAAGCTGGAAAAATTGGAAAGAGCGTCGAGGAGGAAATGGGAAAAATGGGTTAATATAAGAATATTTTATCTAACTAATAGGCTTCAATATTTATAGGGTGTGTTGGGACTCGGTGCCTTTGGGATTGTTGGAGCCTCATCTGATCAGGATCTTTACTGATCTTCCAGAATGGCCTCCTCATGGGCATCCATAATGGATAGCGTCGCTCACCTGACTGAATGGGTGGAGTTGCCACCCCACATGACTCAGGAATAGGTGAGGATGATCCTGAAATAGATTTGGCTCAAGTAGGTTTGATGACTGATTTGGCACGGCCTGATTTGGAAGATGGGAATTTGATATGATTTTTATCTTGAATCCTGACAAGGCCCCCCTCAAGATCCTGTCGGAGGGGTATATGGCTGGAGGAACTGACCATACACCCAATTTACAACAGTCCCTTGAATGATGTCAGCAATGGAGTACTTTGACTTCACCATTATGTATGACTTTTTAGGGTCCAGACCACAGTACATCAAGCTTGTTCTGTCAGCCTCCAGGTCAATGATGATAAAAGAGAATGAGGTCACCTAGTTGAAAATCTGGTAAGGAGGGTCATCCGAGATTTGATCAGGATGTCTCTCTTCCAGTGGTGGTGATAATGCCTTGAGTGGTTTGGGCTTGGAGCCAGACAATTTCATCTTCTAGAGCCCTCATAGTTAAATTGGAATTCTTGGGGGTGGAGGCTTCAAGCAGGGGCTGGATGCTACTGGATAGTTGAGGTGACCGCCCATACAGGGCTTCAAATGGGGACATCTTGATGACACGGTGATAGCTTACCTGGTAGGCAAGCAGGGCGCTGGGCAGATAATGGTTCCAATGGGCAGGATCTGAGGCGGCCATTTTTTGTAGAATGAAAACAAGAGTTCTGTTAGCACATTCTACCGCCCCGTTAGTAGAAGGGTGGTAGGGGGCAGCGAAACTCTGGGTGGTGCCAAATAGCGAAGTTAGTTCCTGTACTACCTGGGAGGTGAAGTTCAACCCATTGTCTGAAATTAAGGTCTGGGGGCACCCATGCTGGGTGAAAATGGAGCGAACAAGAAATAGGGTGGTAGCCTTAGCGGTGGCTGCAGGGACTGAGATCGCCTCGACCCACTTAGTTAAGTGGTCTATGGCTAGGATAATATACTTGTGACCATGCAGCCCAGTGTGAAGGGGACCCACCACGTCAATACTCACGACATTGAAAGGTTTGGTCGGGGCAACAACTGAGTGCTAATATTGAGGGTTGGTCTGGTCTTGGGATTGGCAGGTCATACAAGCTTCCAGAACCTCTAGGATGGTTTCTACCATTCAATCCCAGTAGCAGCGTGACTTCAGCCATTCATGGGTCTTCTTAACTGCACCATATCCAACAGTAGAATGGCCTTCCAGGATGACATCAGTTCTAGAGGAAAGTCAGATGTAGGGAAGCCACTTCTTGTTGACCCTCTTGTAGAGTAGCCCATCCTTGATTTAAGTGTCTTGAGTCATTTGGCAGAGTTTGGCCTGAATCTTGGGGGTTTCCAGTTCCCATCATTCGGAATGTCCAATTAGGTCGTAGAGCCAATCTTCCTCGGGGGTCAGGACCACTAATACCAGCATCTGGGAGAGGCTGTCAACATTCTGGTGTATAGCGCCTGCGTGGTGGATGATGGTGAAGTCATAGCTTTGTAGTTGTAGGGCCCACCTGGCCAACTGACCATTGGGGTCTTTCATTTGTTGCAGCCACTGGAGGGAAGAATGGTCTGTAATAATAGTAAAATATGTACTGTAGAGGTAGGGCTGAAAATCTTTGATGGCTAAGAGAATGGCTAGACATTCCCTCTCAGTGATGCTGTAATTCTGCTCAGCCTTGCTTAGTGTCTTACTAAAATAAGCCACGGGATGATCAACCTGATCCTCACCGTGTTGAGCCAGGATAGCCCTGACGGCGGCGTCACTTGCATCTGTAAACAGCAAGAAAGGTTGGTCGAAGTGAGGATGAACTAGAACAGGTTTAGTACATAAGGCCGTACATAAAGCGTTGAAGGCCTGTTCCTGCTCAGGTCGCCACTCGAATGGTACGTTCTTTTGTAGGAGGTTGAACAATGGCTCAGCTAGGTCGGCAAACCGCGGGATGAACTGATGGTAATAGCCCACCATACCTAGGAAGACTTGAAATTCTCGTAGGCTTCAGGGGCGTGACATTTTTCTATGGCGTCGACTTTGTTGGGTATAGGTTGGATGCCACGCTTGGAGACCTTGTGTCCTAGAAACTCTAGCTCAGGCTGGAAAAAGGAGCACTTTGTGAGCTTGAGCTTGATGGAGGCCTTCCTGAGACACTCAAAGACTTCCTTAAGATGCTCTACATGTCCATTAAAAGTTCGCAAAAAAACGGTGATGTCATCCAGGTAGACGAGGACACAGGAGAGCTTCAAGTCCCCAGGGATCCCATCCATGGCGCGCTGGAACGTGGCTGGGGCGTTGCAGAGGCCTTGGGGCATCCGGGTGGGCTCAAACAGCCCCTTGTGGGCGATTAGAGCACACTTGGCTCAGTCTTCAGGGGCAAGCTCGACTTGCCAATACCTGCTGGTGAGGTCTATGGCTGAGAAATACTGGGAACCCACAAGCAGATGGAGAGAATTGTCAATCTTGGGCAGAGGATAACTGTCCTTCTTAGTGATGGAGTTGAGTCATCAATAATCCATCACCACCCGAAGCTTGCCATCCTTCTTACAGACCAGCAGAAGGGGAGGACCAAGGACTACGCGAAGGGACCAAGATCCCAGCGTCGAGCAGCTAATTTTAGTTCTACTGTGCCCTGGGCCTCTTCAACCTTACTCTTTTAGTAAGGCCAGGACTGAAAAGGGGGGCGTCCCCAGTTTCTACATGGTGGAGGACTTCGTTCATCTTCCCAAAATTGTAGGTCAAAGTGGAGAATAGGTCCAAGTATTCCTACAGGAGCTCCTGAACTTTAAGTCGCTGTTCATCAGAGAGGTCCTTACCTATATTAGCGTCAACCAAATTAACTGAGGGTGGTGACTCCAAGACAAAGTCCCTTAAGTCCCCAAAGCTTTGAATGTCAGCAACAGCCCCAATTGGTAACAGGCGGACATAAGTGGCGGGTTGGTTTGGACCTACAACTTTTGGTTTGTCAGTCAGGTTGGCTAGCAACACTGATATAGATCCAGCATACGCTGGATCAAGGATCCTGGGGCAGGTCAGCACTTCCTTGGGAGATGGGTTATCTAGGCCTCGGACCTCCAGTAAATGCCCCAAGGGAATGTTGATGTGGACCCAGGTGTTGACAATGACTTGGGATTTTGGGGGTACGGTAGTCACCCAGGGCAAGTAGATCAGCATCCCCTCTAATCCATTAACAGCAGGAGGGGGTAGTCAGACTCAAGAACCCCAGAAGTGATACTTGAGACAATCAATTCATCTTTTGGTCTCCAATAGGCAGGCTCGGGCCTTGACCTCAGCCTTAGAGTCATGAGCAATCTCAAAAACCAGAGGGACTCGATGCCCTAGAAGGGAGAGGAAACCACCGTTGTAGTGGAGAACCGCCAAATAGTCTTGAAGGAACTGTGTCCCAAGGAGCATATCATAGCTAGGGTTGTCCAGAACAATGGCGGTCATATCTAAGGTGAGCTTTTTGAACTGAATTGGTAGAGAGGAATAGGCCCCTATGGATCAGGTGCACTGGGGGCCAGCCGTTCCATACTCCATGTAGTGTGGCATATTGGGGACGACCTTGATGCGTTTCATCAGCTTAGAAGAGATGACGTTCATAGAGGAGCCACTATCAACTATGGCATAAACTGGAATTTTGTAGACCCAGACAGTGACTCGGGTAACCAAACTTCCAAACTGGGGCAGTAATGTAAGGAACATGGGAGAATCATCAGAAGAAGAGTAAGCAGTATCAATATCTTTATTGTCATCAGATACTGTGACTACTTCCTCGGAAATGATGGCTTCTGGTTTATGCGCAGGGGATACTTGAGGCTGGGCAGGGATGCCATCATGGAGCGCCTCATCCTTCATACTGACGACCCTTTTCCCACCTCCTCAGCAGGACATTTCCAGCAGGTCTTCGCGCTATGTCTAAATCCATTGCAATAGGTGCATCAAGGATGGGGGTTCTTCTGGTTTTTGACTACATGGACCCTAGGGTGGTTAGAGGGGCCAGTAGTCGTGGCCTTAAAGTGTAGGATTGAGGCAGGGATCTCATTGAGGGCCTCCTTAATCTCCCTGATACAGGTGAACCCATTCTTCTGCCCGATCATGTGCATTTGGACCTTGGGATAGGACCATAAGGTGGATATGACAGCGGTGATGGCATCATCCAGAATGATACAGTTCGTCATGACCAAAGGTTGTGCCTGAGCATAGATCCAGTTAGCAAACTCCATAGGGATTTCTCCTTTGTTCAGTCGAATGCCCATGAACGCTTTCTTCTGGTTGGCCAGGGTTTGGTTGCTGCCAAACTCTTGGATCAGGGAGGTGCAGACCTGTTCCCAGGTGTTACACTCCTTCTATGGGGAAGCCATGATTTCCCAGGTGGTGCTGTCTAGACAGGAGTGGATATGCTTCACCTTTTGTCAATTGGTGGCCTCCTCCATGGAACTCTCATAGGCATACAGAAAGGAGGTGATACTTTCCCATCCGGGGGTGAACCTTTCCTTGAAACTAGATTTAAATTTAGCTACAATGGGAGTGGAAAGGGTGTTAACGCCTGGGAGAGGGGTCAGCTCTGAGATCTCCTTTTCCATAATCTTGAGGAACCCGCTGATCTAACCACCTCCACAATACTTCTAAGTCCTCTTGGATGTAGTCCCAATTCCAGCTGAGGGTGGACGCAGAAGCTTTATGGGCAACCTGCTCCTTTAAGGATTGAATCTCGGCGTTCTGTAGATGAAGCTGGTTTTTGATGGTGGCCAACCAGGTTTTGAGCCCATGACAAGTTGTCTCGAGCTGGGAGATATGAGCATCAGTAAGCTTTGTGTAGGCACTGAGGTTATCCATCTCATCTGACAATGCTTCGATGGAGACCCTGGGGTCAAGGGGACACCATCCAGTCAGAGCTTGCACCCCAATGCCACCTTTTGGATTTGATCCTGTAAGGCAGCCAGGGCGGTCATTATATCCCTTCATCAGGGGTCTTCGGGTTCGCCCGAGGTTGGGGGGCCTGGAGGCTCTTGAGGCCCACATGGTCCCTCAGGTCCGGCTGGCCCTTGACGCCCTTCAGGACCTTCTGGCTCAGCACCCGTGGGGGGTAGTCATGAGAGGCCAGCTCTCGGTAGTGCTGCTGTAGGGATCATACCAGTTCTTTGACTTGTTGTAGATGCTGGGTCCATATCGCTGCAAATAGCTGGGCATTTTGGCAGAATTTCTCCTTGAGGTAGCCAGAGATTCCACTATCCAGTACTACAATCTGATCGCAGATCTCATTAATCAATCGCCAGTTATCAAGAATAGCTTTGCGATTGTCATGCATGAAAGAGGAGGCAGCGTTGTAAAAGGTGATAATGTAGGAATGTAAATTCTGGGTGAGCCCTAGTTGCCAGGATACCTCCTGATGGTGTAATCTGACTAACTGGAGGAGGTGATGGATAGTGGAGTGGATAAAATTATGAAGGTAGCGGTCAGGCCCCAGGGTAAGCTCCCCAGCTGGCAATATGGCTGAGGCGTAGAGGTCCCGCATTGTGGAAGGTATGGAAGAGGCGCGGGAGCAGCTGGAGTGGGCGCCCTTGAAATAGATGCCATTTATTAATTGTTTCGTGACATCATTGATATGCTCATACTGGAGTTGGTATTGTCTCCCATCTAGGGAGAGCAGCGAGAGTTGAAAGACAGCGCGAAATTCTAGCCTTTCTGGCTGCAAAGGTGGCGTTGCATACTGCGAGGTACTAACCCATCGGGTAATGCTCCTCAATTGACCAGTCGTTTGGTTGTCAGGGCTACCATTGGTTTCCATTTTTGTGATAGACATTTTCACTTAGGTCATCTCAGAGCCCCCTGTAGTGAGCACCAACTCTGTCAGCGCTACAGCTCTTTAAACTAGTGTGGGGTTCATGGTGGCTCAAAGCTGGAAAAATTGGAAAGAGCGTCGAGGAGGAAATGGGAAAAATGGGTTAATATAAGAATATTTTATTAAACTAAAAGGCTTTGATATTTATAGGGTGCGTTGGGACTCGGTGCCTTCAGGATCATTGGGGCCTCATCTGATCAGGATCTTTACTGATCTTCCAGAATAGCCTCCTTGTGGGCGTCCATAATGGATAGCGTCGCTCACCTGACTGAATGGGTGGAGTTGCCACCCCACGTGACTCAGGAATAGGTGAGGATGATCCTGAAATAGATTTAGCTCGAGTAGGTTCAATGACAAATTTGGCATGGCCTGATTTAGAAGATGGGAATTTGATACAATTTTTATATTGAATCCCAACAAATAGCTCTTTGCAAGTATTGAATAAGCTCCCTCCTCTGTAGGCTCTCTTGAGCCCTGTCCAGAGCATCACGTGCAAAAACTCCACATCCAATCAAATCATCATCCACGCCGTGTGTAATCCCAATATCATTTCACAGATGCAATTCAGGTTTGGGATGTCAAATTTCACCAGCTTTGACTTCCACAAGTTTGAGGCCTTTTGGATTAAAACAAAATTTTTATCAAACGCCACCTGATCTGAAGCAATCTATGGATCAGGTGCCTCCTGATCCATTAAACTTATCTTTCTAGTCTATATATAAGAAGCTAATTTTATCTATTCTTATATAATCATATCTATTTCTATCCTTTCTATCTTATCCTATCTTATCTGTTCTTATCTTATCTTATCTATATTTATATTGGCTATTTTATATTTCTATAAGCTTCTCTCTCTCATTGCAATCACTAATTGCAACAAATTTGATTTAAGATTAGGTAAGTTTGATAATCTCTTCAAGGAGATTAATGTTAATCTAATGTTGGGTAGCAGTTGGGCTAGAAAAGTAAAGTGCACAGGATTGGGCTCCGCACCATCCAAAATTCATAAACGCCCCAGTGACACTGATGGCCTATATAAAAATAAAAAATGTTGGTTAGTATTTCCCCAGAGATTCTAGCCTGGCAAGTGAAATGTAACCAGCCCATAAAAACTCTGCATTCCTAGCCCCTTTCATCAGTGGAGCATAGTCTTCAAGTTTTTCTGAATAATAATCAAATGGTGCTTTGGGAAAAGTTCTGTGGAGATGTACACAACCATTTTCTGAAAGCAGTATATGTAGCACCGCACTTCATGACCTGCAGTTAGTTGGATCTCAGGTTTGAAACTAAAGATGCATCAGACAAAGCTTCACAGGTGCGTGTAGTATAAAGCTCCCATATGGTCAATGTTAGTTGAAGCATAACGCACTTGATGGACCAAATCAAACCAAATTTTTGTTATGAATAACTTCCCCCACAAAATTTAAGCGCACAGTGCTGGAGCACCACCTCATGGTTGGGCTTAAGGCATATGGGGAACTTCACTCCATCAAAATGCAACAATTTACGCTTATGCTGGACCTGTGCATGGTCAAAGCAATTGCTGTGATCACCCCAACTGAAGTCATCGCAGAAGGCTATACCCAAATCCCTCACACCACTGTTGTGTTTATTGACAGGCAGAAATCCTGACCGTTCCACATCATGGTGGATAAAGCGCCCCCTATCTGCACCTTTTTTCATGCTTTTGGCCACAAGGCCCACACCTGCCCCACCAAGGAGGGCATCACGTAAACCAAAATCCTCCACAATGCAATGGGCAGTGCAGACTCCCATTATTAACAAGCTATTGACATTGATGCTGCCTTTCCGTGGGGCGCGCAGGAGTGTTACATTCAGGTAAAACCTGTGTCTCACAGGAGCGCAAGAAGGACAATCAGGCCCGCAGAGCAGCAGCCAAGGAAGAAGCCATGGCCGCATCCATGATCCCACCTCCCAGACCCAGGATGGCATTGAGTCACATGCTGCAGAAGTAATTTGAGAATTAGAGCACCAATCAGTTTGAGCCAACCAACCTGATGACCCAATAGGTAAGTTGGATTTACCTGAGTAAACTTACCAAGCCTCAATTGAAACTGATTCTACCACCAATTTCCCTCCCAAATTTTTGTTGACCTTTGATGGTGCACAGCAGGAGCACAGTAACCCAAAAATTTGGCAGAAGTAAAATTCCTCCAAAAACAAGAACCATACCAAAAAAGTTGATAGTGTCCTAAAAGGACCGCTATGACTCAACTGACTCTATTTCTTCCCGTATATATGCTGCCATGGCTCATGTTGAAAAAGAGCCAAAGGATGGGCAAGGGAGCCCTTCCCATTGCACCTAAGGTGCGATGGGGGGAGCCTTCACAATAGAGATGTTGAACATCGCTGAACTCAAGACCTCGCCATCATGGGCTAGGAAACTGAGTTTTTTAACAAATAATTTACCTGTGGACATCCTGTTTTATTTGGGAAACCCACTGTCCACATGGTGCTGAGGAAACATGGGCAACTATGCTCCTCCCCTCCCTTTCCTTTTGGTCGCCACACTGTGGGGTGTTTATATGTGTGACCTGTAATTTTCAATTTATTTTTAAAAATTTGTACCTGGATGGCTGTTGCTTGTAGTGTCCTTTTTGTAGAACAACAAAGTGCACTCTTTTATTATTATTTATGCCCCAATCTGTGCGCGGGCTTGCAAGGAATTCATCTTGGCTGTTAACCCTCCCACTTCCTCATGACCCATTTGTGGTGAGCGATATGATTTGCTGGGCCAACCCAGCCACTGACTGCTGGCCTTCTGCGCCTGCCCCAAGCAGGGGCATGTAGAACTTTGCGTTTAAAAGCCACTTTGGGGCTGTTTGATACTCTACTTAAATATGCACCGCTGCTCACCAACATGTCCCATCCCCATGTGCACAATGGTCAGCTGAGGTCTATGTCCCGCATTGACCTTATGCTTGCTCCATTGAACTTTTGGTCTCAGGTTGCACACTTTACAACGAGGAAAATCGATTTCTCTGACCACAGGTTGGTCTCAATTTCCTTCTCTTTGTCACACCCAGTGGCACAGGCACTAAAGTGGTGCAAACTTCATTAAGCCGAGATCACATCGCCCAGCTTTTCCTTGTGGGTGGACACCAAAACTTCAGCACTATAGTTTGCCACATCGTTCTGTGTGGACCCACTTACTGCCTGGTCAACCTTCAAAGCAAACGCCATCCGTTAGAAATTCCACCTCTCATCACCTTGCTCTCAGGCTGCCTCAGTGATCATTATGTGCACGCTTGAAGAAGTGGACCACATGGAGTTTAATGTCCCTGATGCAGGCTACAGCCTGGCTTAGGGTCACAAGTGGACAGAGGTGTCCTCTCGCCTCAACACACTGGTAAGGCAACATAAACATCATGTTTGTGTACAGTACAAAGCAAAAAATATAATGGTGGGCGACAAGTGCTCCACTTATTTTTTTCCAATAATTCTTTGCACTGCAACAGAGCTTGTCTTGAACTCAAGTGAGGTGGCCGGACAACTCCATCACAGAAACTCCAGCCAAAGTGGCAATCAAAGTTTAAAATATTACTCTGAATTGTATCAATCTGATCCGGTTAAACCAGCCAAAATTGAAGAATTTTTTGAAAGTGCACATATCTGTACCATTTCCTTTTACCCGGAGTTGATGAATTTAATTTCTCAGGATAAACTCTGGTATGCCATTTGCGGTGCACCGCGCAGGAAATGCCCTGGTCCAGAAGGGATTCTTTATGAGTTCTATAAGAAATATTTTAGGGATTTTTCCTCTTTGTTGCTTGCCTCTATGAACCAGTATTTGTTGGAAATGCGTCTCCTTCCTGGGGGCCAAGAGGCGTACGCTATAAAGTTGTATATTAAAGGGGATAAGTTGGACTTGGCCAACTGGCGCCCTATTTCACTTACTAACACAGATACTAAATTATTTACTAAAATTATGGCCAATCGCCTAAGGGAAGTTGCCTCTGATATAATCTCCTCTGAGCAATTTGGTTTCATTCCCAAGCGGTTTATACGGGACAACATACACACTGTAGCCAACGTTTGCCAATCCACGGCTACTGAAGAACTTGTTTTCTTATGCCAGCAGAAGGCTTATGATAGGGTCAACTGGGATTACCTTAAAGCCTGCCTCCACAAGTTCCACATTCCCCATCAGTTCATTAATTGGGTGATGTTGCTTAAGGAATCTGCCAAAATGGCTGTGCGTGGCCCTATCTTCCTCACTGATGTGGTTCATCCTCAAAGGGGCCTCCACCAAGGGGACCCTTTAAGCCCACTATTGTACAACTTCAGCCTCAACCCAGTTTTATGCAATTTGAATACCCGCCTTACTGGTGTCCATGTGCAAGGCCAAGCACCAGTCAAGGTGCTGGCATTTTCTGATGATTCTATGATTGGGGTGTCTAATAACCAAGATGCACGCACACTTGAGGCTACTATCCTTAAATAATTCCAGGGTAAGTAACGCTGCACTTAACGCTTTCAAACTGAAATTTTTCTCCTTGGTTGGTTCCAAGCCCGCTGATCATCAGCACCCCATTTCCTACCTGCTTCATCAGCTTGTAACGATTGAGTTCATCTCAACCGTTGCATTTCAACTCAGAAACAGAAAGTCTGAATATGGGTTGAATCAGTTTAAAATAAATTTGGCTTGGTCATTTTGGGCGCTGGGTTATGCCTCACTCAAGTTGTAGATTAAGTTTGTACAAGCTTAATCAATGATTCAGGTGAGGCCCCCAAAGTGCAGCCTTTATAAGGTGCGCCCACCAATTCTGAAGCTCACTTCAGAATTTTTCCCCTAGCTTTCCCTTCCTGGGGAGCATTGTTGGTTGCTCCCCATATGAGCTCTGGTCGGTGGGCCCTTTTTATATCCTGAATAAAAATAAAGGTTGTTTTGGGTTTAGCATATCTTGCTACCTGTTGGTCTTTTTGGGTGTCCAGTTTCTAGCAGCTTTCAAATATGGTTGGGTTGGACCAACCCTGAGATCTTTGCATAACCAACTAGTAGTAGGCAATGTTTGATGCTGTCAGTGCCTCAAACCTCTTCCTACTCAGTTAAACTGCTTTGGTTGCTTGTTGGTGCACTAAAGAATTATTTTATAATATGATGGTCAGAAACTGTGATTTTCTGACTGTTACACAGCTAGCTCAAGGGCTCTCTTGCCCAGCCGCCCCATACCACCCCACTTGTGCTCCCTTTCATGCCAAGACCCACTGCTGGTTTGGTATGCCATTTGGGTGTGTGGCTGGAGGCAGGAGGATATGTAACATTGATGATAGAGCACCATATTCTGAGCAATGTCACAAAACGCATTGCTTCCCTCAGAGCCCACCAGACTACCCTCCCAGGCATGGTTGTGCTTGCCAACTCTATGCTCCTGTCTAAAGTCTGGTTTGTGGCCCATGATATCGCCTTTTCCCCATCTTTCTTCACATTGCTATACGCCCTCCTACAAGGGTGGCTTTGGTTAGGCCGCCCACCACCAATGCGCCTGAATGTCATGTTTGGCCCTGGCCATAGTGGTGATATGGTTCTGCTCAACTTTGAGGCCCATGCTGCCAAAATACTTGGCACCTGGATCTCTGCAGTCACCAACCCCACACTTCAAATCCAACACTGGTCACGCATGGCCCATTCCAACTTTTCCTACGCCCTGGGCCTCAGCAATCCTAACCACCCCCATTCTCTGTTAAACTATCTTGCCTTGCATCCCTCTGCTGCAGCCCACATGAGATGTTACCCCACTTCAAATGAATTCTCCTCTCCATGTGGAGTGCTGAGTGGAGAATTAGCATCAGTGGGCACACCACCCAGAGGGGTCGCCCTACTCCCGCTTCAAACAGGAAGTACAAGGCCAAGCTGTTCTGAACAATTTGATACCCAGGAGGTCCCCTACTATGGCCAGAGTGGATTATCTGGACATAAAGGACATCCCCTACTCCCTAGAAACCCAGAAAGCCATCTGGAAGTGCACCCATCACCCTCTTTTGCAGCTACAAGTTTGTTCCCATGTGTGGCACTGCTTAAAGCGGGTATACCATACTGCAGAGTGAGCCAATGCATCAAACTCCTCATGTTTTGTGTGTGACCAATATTAGACTTTGGTCCTCCACCTGGAAGAGTGCCCACCATTAAAAGTGATCTGGCATGAGGTTCAATGTCCCTTTTGTCATGAGCAAACACAGACCTTCAGCTCTCCTTAAGAACATTTTTGCCTTTTCCTTGAATTCCCTATTACTTCCCTTTGATCCTTAATAGTTGCAAATGCTATGTGGAATATCCACATAGTTGTCTTGGATACCATTTCAGGCTATACTCCCACCCTCCAAGAAGCTATACTAATTCCTGTCACAACTTATGGACCACTTTCAAGCATTGTTGTTTGGCTATCTATGATCCCATCAACAACAGTTGGTCTCATCCTGGTTTCTGGTATGGTTCATCACTTCAAACACTTTCCTTCATATGTGTTTAATAGTGGTGTAAGCCTCTACTCACAATGACCCTCTTCCTTTAATTGGCTTTCACACTGGCAACAGGAAACAGAATTAGCTTCTCTGGGGTGCCTCTAGCATATATTAGTGCTTTATTATTATTCCATATTGAAAGTGTCCATCTCATGGTCATCCTTCCTTAAATAAAATTCAAATTAGTTTATATTATCTATTTTTTATCTTGTTTGTTTTTATTTTATCAAATTTTAAGAAAAGTTTAGAGGTGGGTTGAGCTTGGGACAAATATACCACACTGAGAATGTTTTATGGCCTGTACAGGTTTTGAACTCAAAACCTGCACTAGGGGTGGAAGCAGTTTTACCTGCTCAGCTAACCGCCTTTATTTTATCAAATTTTAATTCCATTTATTTAAATTTTCTCTATATGGATTTTATCTTTTCTTATCCTATCTATTTTCTTATAGGTTTATCCTTTCTATTTTTTATTTTCCATCAAAATAAATCTCTATTCTTTTTAGCACTAGTGGTACCCAACCCAAAAGGGGGAGCCACCACACATCTTTATTTGAAAATGGACCAAACAAAGGAATTATCATAAATAAAAAAATTCCTAATATAGCCCCTAGGTTATCAGCCTAGGAAGCCATATCAGAAGGTGAGGAAGCTTTGGGGAAACTTTTTTCCAGCGCCCACTTTAGCTGGCAGACCATAGCAGACAACATAGGGTCAGGGCATCAGCGACATAGGGCATGAGGAGGTATAGCTGCAGGTTTTGTTCATTTATGAGGCCAGCAGTATCCATCGCCTCAACATATTGAGCAATTTGATGCTCAGCGAAAGTGATGAGAGCCAGCACACAAGTGAAAGACTTGATGCGCTGGTAGGTTTGGTGATAGTTGGGGTCAAAAAGAGAGGTTTTTGATGCATCAATGCAAGCATGGCTCACACCAAAAGTGAGCTCCAAAATCTCATATTTTGCATCTTCTTCAAAATCATTGGGTAAATTGGGGATAGGAATACCCTCAACCAGGGGTTCCATCGCCCCATGAAGTTGCTGGCATAGTAGGATGTTGTCTGGGGCAGCTGCAGCTGCAACTGCCATTTTGTTGATATTTTTATAAATGGGAAAATCCATTTTTTGGACAAAAAATGGTGGGAACGTGATTCAGGAGGGTCAACAAAGAACTCCTCCAAAGCAAAATCAGGTTTCACGTGGCACAGCCATCTGTCCTCCTCAATCCATTTGAGAGCCTCATATGGATTGGATTCGGCCAGCGCTGGGCCAGCCACAGGAATTGGGGCTGTGGCTGGAGCTGATTAGCCATATGCTGTTGAGAATGGCAGCTCAGCTGAAACTGGTTCAGCCATAACTCAGGATTCTGTAATCTGGTCAAATTTTCAAAATTTTTAAATTTTTGTAGATTTTGATTGGCCACCACTTTGGAAGCAGCGACAGAATTCCCTGACGTTGGGGGTGGGAGGATCAAGCACCATTTAAAAAAATTGGGGTGAGACAGCTTCCAGGGCGGTGCCCAAGCCTTGAGTGGTGAATGTGGTGGAAGTGGCAACCGTAGGGCACTTGCACTTTGAGTGGTCAAGCTTAAGCACAAGGGCAAATGGCGCAACTGTTTTTGATGCACAACCAAAAAGGATGTTCAGGGGTGGACCTGATCATGGTGCAGGGGGGGGATCGTGAGATGGGTGTCACAATTAAATGGGTGGATCATCGCAAAGGCGTGAGGGCCTGCCAGACAATCTGCCCCATGGGGCACCACGAACTGCAACATGGGGTCTGTGCCATACGTGGCCAAACCCTCCATGAGCTCATGGCAGAGGCATTTGGGGGAAAGGAAGGAGGGCAACCTGGCGAACTGGACCACCAAAGTGGCCTCATCTGGGATCCAGGTGCGAATGGTGAGTAAAGGATTTATTTTATAAATTAATTGCAGCTTGACTGCTGCTGCATCAGCTTCAGAGTGGAAGCTGAGGTCAAAGTACCCCTTAAAGGGGCAGAAGTCAATATAGCTGGCAGTTTTGGAAAACGCTGTGGCCATCTTGATGATGGCCATGCTTACATATTGTAAGAGATTCCCATATTCAACCCAGAGGCTGAAATGCAAATTGCTCTGTGGGAGCACTAAAGGGCTCTGGAGCACCACCTGAGAGCTTGCAAGGTGGTGGGCCAAGTCCTGAGGGAAACATAACACCCAGTAGCATTGGGAGACTAGCAGAGCCAGCCTGAGTGCACTTTGGCAGCAGCCAAAAGATTCCAGATAGTGGCACACCACCACCCCAGGATGGGGCAGCAGGCATCAATTGCATTGACATTGGTAAGCTTTGGCTCAATCAAGTGGTCATGTTTTTTGTTTTTAAAAATCTGAATTTGGCTTCAATTTAGGTATCAAAGTGAAAAAATTAATAAATCTCCATTCTCACCCTATCAGTTCTAAGAATTTCAATGTTCTGATTCTATCTGTTTTTATTTTTAAGTTCTAATTTTACTTGTTTTAATTTTTTCTTATATATTTTTATCTTATATATTCAAATATATCTTTCATATCTTATTTAATTATTTTTTTATCTTGTTAAACTACATCTGTCCTTATTTTATCAGTTTTTATTATATCTGTTCTAATTTATCTGTTCCAAACTTTATATATTTTTTATCTGGTTTTATTTTATCTGTCCTAATGTTATCATTCTGTTTTTGTCTGCTTTACTTTTATCCGTTATTGTCAAGAGAGTGTCTGTAACTATCTTGTTTCCAGATAGGTGGTGCATAATAAAGAGCTACATTACTAGGGAACTAGATACTAGTAAGATTGGGATTAGGAACCTTGGAAGGTGCCATAGCACCGGGGACCCAGGGACAAGGTAAAAAATACATAATAGATAACAAGATAATTAATAAATTACAAAACTTGGTTAGACCCCAAAGAGAATTTTATAACCAAGTGCAGATCAGTGTCAGGGTGCTTATGTGCCTTGATCTGGAGGGGACCAGGATTCCCAGTTATGCACCTGATTCTGTCACTAATTTTGTTAAAATATATCCTATGTTGTTGGAGACCTCCTTGAAGAGCGCACAGGTTTGCCCAAGGGACCATGAAAAAATGCAAAACTAATGGGAGTCTTTATTAAGCAAGTCAACCAACAAGGTAGGTTGGTCTTTAAAAATCATTATTAAACATTGGGAGGATAATCATCATTCTGAAGGAGCAGTACTAATCCTAAACAAACTAATAAGCGCATACTACCACCAGCCATGGTACTGTAGCTCAAGATAGTCTGAACTTGGATTATTGATTGCAACTAAATTCTTCCCAATTTAGCAATATTGTAGATAAAATGGTATTCAAAACCACTTTATCCAAGGAACTTTAATGAACCATCCTTATTAATAACAAAGCTGGTACATCCTAGCACCATTGATGTAATGCAGGGCTGAGCATCACATGCATCCACAGGATAACTTAGACATATATTGCCTGTACCCAGCATTGGTCCATAGTATGCTTATGGTCATGGAGGCCTGCCAACTTAACCTTTTTGGCATCCTCGTGATACCCTTGTTTCTACAATCTGTGCCCTTAATTATGACATGTAACCATGACATTCCCTCTCATCTTTTTGGGGCTCCACCCCCTCCAGGGGCTTTTGCCAGGGAAAGTTCTTGTGGGCAGGGTCCAGCTTCATAGCATTAATTTTTTGCTTTAACTTGGGTCCTGCTGCCTCAGGGAAATGCTCATGAAAAACCTCAATTAGGTCTTGGGCATAGGTACAATTGCGTTCTGGTACCCAACTTTTCTCAGTTGCGTCAAATCCCTTCCAGGATACCAAATACTTAAGTATTATTCTTATACAGTGGGAGGCTAAAATTTCCTCCACTTATTACTCTAGAACCCCATTGACAATATAAGCCTCTGGAGTCTTTGGTGGAGGGCCATCAAAAAATATCAGCTTACTTTAATGGAAGATGATAAGAATCCAGAATGATTAGGGAAGATCTAACTTGTATAAGGTGTGTCCCACCTTTCTGAAAATGCAATAAGTCCCTATCCTAAGTCCAAGTTTTTGCATGTCTGCTTGGTTGTGATATTTCTAGCATCAAGCATCACGTGATCCTCTTACTTGTATGAAGGACTACCCATCTTTTACCTTTATTGTTCTCCTTATAAGATTGCATTGCTGCACTCTAATTAGTGCTAACCCCAGATGTAATTTCTAGATAATCTTAGCAAAGTCCACCACCTCTTCAACTTTGAATCCATTGCTAGGCTTTATGTAGAAGGCTGGTTAAACCCATGGTCAGCAAAAATGGAGAACACCTGATATATGCATGTTGAGCATTGTTATAGCTAAATTGGGCCATGAGAAGATGCAAAACCCAATCTGAATGATCTGTGGTGGTGTAACCCCACAAAAAATGTTCTAGGCACTGATTCACTAGTTCAGTATGCCCCTCTGATTAGAGGTGATAGGCAGTTGAGCGGCAGTGGCAAATCTGAAGAGTCTTACACAACTCTTCCCAATAGATGGAGGTAAACTGGGGCCCACAATTGCTAATTATTTCTTAGGGGACCCTGTTAAGAGTGAACACATGAGTGACAAAAAGTTTCGCCATCTCAGCTGCGGTGACTGTGGTTCTTCAAGAATAAAGTAGCAAACTTCGTAAAATGGTCCACCATTACTATGATGGCATAATAGCCATCAGACACAGGCAATTTCACAATAAAATCTACCAATA
Organism: Massospora cicadina; assembly: GCA_022478985.1. Taxonomy (NCBI): domain Eukaryota; kingdom Fungi; phylum Entomophthoromycota; class Entomophthoromycetes; order Entomophthorales; family Entomophthoraceae; genus Massospora; species Massospora cicadina. Next base: position 608 of record JAKSZP010009579.1, on the reverse strand, counting down.
AAGAAGTCCAAGGCCCTTTGGCCTTTTAAACTGGTACCAACAACCCCACTAGTGGCTGGCAATTTGGTTTTGTTTGAATTCAGACCAGGCACTCTTTACAATACCTGCCCCCCTGCGCGGCTAACTCCTTCCAATTGTAAGTGCGGCATACCAGCTCCAGAGTCTTCACTTCCTAGGATAACCAACGATGATTCCGTCATGATGGTCCCAGGTGATCTCCAGGCGAATGGGTCCAGTGGGAATCCATAGGCGCCCCTGAAACCATACCATCTCATCCTTCACGTGATAACCCCTGGTAATATCCTCCTGATTCAATTTGCTCTTAGCAAGGATTATATTATATTTGGCTGAAAAAAGCTGTGAAAGGACTACCTTTCTGAACATACCATATTTCTCCGCATTTTCCATAGGAGAAAGCGCTGGCCTGTAGGCCAAGGGAGAGGGAAGTTGAGGCACAATCTTACCCAGCGGAATTATCAAAATGGTTATTATGAACCTCTACCTCCTTAGGATCAGGAGCTAATGTAGGGTTGCGGCTCAAAACATACGCCAACCCATTCTCCTTGCCCTTGATAACTCATAGGAAAACACAAATTGTGCTAGGGTCT